>JBDJHY011040485.1:0-14241 GCA_039654485.1 Withania somnifera
TATTGATTTAGAGCCGAGCACTAAGCCCATTTCTATTGCTCCATATCATATGGCTCCTTTTGAGTTAAGGGAGCTAAAGGTTCAGCTTTAGGATCTATTAGATAAAGGTTTTATTCATTCTAGTATGTCACCTTGGGGCACACCAGTTTTATTTGTGAAGAAGAAAGATGGTCCGATGAGAATGTATATTGACTATCAACAGTTGAATAAAGTTATTTTAAGAAATAAATATCCTATACCAAGGATTGATGACCTATTTGATCAGCTCTAGGGAGTAACGGTGTTCTCTAAAATCAATTCAAGATCTGGTTATCATCAGTGGCGTATTCACACAGAGTATATTCATAAGATAGGTTTCAGGACCCGCTATAGTCACTACGAGTTCTTGGTCATATCTTTTTCGATTGGCTAATTCCCCAATAGTTTTTATGGATTTGATGTATAGGGTGCCTAAGCCCTATTTTGACTCGTTTGTGATTGTGTTTATATATGATATCTTGGTGTATTCACAGAGTAAGTCTGATCATGAGCACATTTGAGATTTATTCTCCAGACACTAAGAGAATATAAGTTGTATGCTAAGTTCTCAAAGTGTGAGTTTTGGTTAGAGTCTGTTGCATTTTTGGAACATGTAATGTCTAAGTATAGAATCAAAGTTGATCCAGTGAAGATTCAGGCTGTAAGAGATTGGCCAAGACCGACCACTATTTATGAGATTTACAGCTTTATGGGTTTGGCCGGATACTATCGGTGTTTTGTCGAGGGGTTCTCTTGGATTGCAGACGCCTTTCACCAAGTTGACTAGGAAGTATGGTGCTTTTCAATGTTCTAAGGATTATGAGTTGATTTTTTCTAAGTTCAAGGACTTATTGATTTCAGTGCCAATTTTGACCTTGCCAGAAGAGGGTCAAGGATTCTTCATGTATATCAATGTTTATGGTGTCGGTTTGGGATGTGTTTTGATGCAGCATGGTTGAATTATTGCATATGCTTCAAGGAATCTAAAGGTGCATGAGTGTAACTAGCCCACTCATGATCTAGAGTTGGCAGTGGTAGTATTTGTGCTTAAGATCTGGAGGCATTATTTATACGGGGTGCAGTGTGAGATCTTTATTGACCATCGCATTCTTCAATATATTATGAATCAAAAGGAGTTGAATTCCTGGAATTGAAGGTGAATTGAGTAACTGAAATACTATGATATTTCTATCTTATATCATCGGGGGAAGGCAAGCATAGTGGCAGATGCCTTGATTTGGAAGGCTGCCAGTATGGGTAGCCTAGCAGCCTTGTTAGTTTCCGAGAGGCCATTGGCAGTAGAAGTCCATTCGTTGGCTAGCCTATTAGTTAGTACACATCCCCGCTAAATGGACTTTGTTTTACAAAATTTAAGAAGAAGGGAGAACCTGAAGACTTAAACAAATAAGGGTACTGGGTTCGCATATCTCTCTCCGTCTCCCAGTTAGCCTCCTTAACCAGATGATTGGCCCAACAAATTCTCGAAGAGGAGTATCCCTGGACCAGATCAGTCTAAAATCCCTATCAATATTAGCTTCAGGCTCCTCTACATAAGTCAAACGATCGTCCAGCTAAACTTACTCATGATGAAGCACGTCGGACAGGTGTAGTACATAGTAACAAAGCATATAGACATGGAAAACTAGGTGAAACCGCTTCTAACTTTGGAGGTAGGGCTAATCAGTATGCAATATCCCACTCACTCAGTAATCTTGTATGGCCCAATGAAACTGGAGCTAAGATTTCCCATTTGACCAAACCTCATAATGCCCTTCATAGGCGCAAAACTCAAAAATACCATGTCTCTAATACTAAACTCAAGAGGCCAAAGCTTACAATTTTTATAGCTCTTTTGCCTGATCTATTGTCCATAATCTTTCTTGAATAACTCTAACTCTCTTTATAGAAATTCAAGTCAAATCTAAAGTCTGAGGATGAACCTCAACACTACTGTGTCAACCAATTAGTGAAATGCAATACCTACGATACAAAGCCTCAAATGGTTCCATAGGAATGATGGAATGCTAGTTTTATTGTATGAAAGCCATAAGCATATCTTGAAGTACCTAAATGGTTCGCTCATACTAATCGCTGGTTTGTGGATGAAAGGAAATACTTAGACCTACCTTTGTACCCATATCATGCTGTGCTGTCCTCCAAAATTGTGATGTTAACTATTTACCTATACTTTTTGAAATAATAGAAACTAACACTCAGTGCAGCCGAAAAACCTCCCTATTATGTAGGGCAACAAGTCTCTGAGCACCCAAGATGATGAAGTTGGTAGGAAGTGGGCGAATAATAAGTGGTAAAATTACCGTTTTATGAGGTCTTCTTTTCCTAGATAATTCATTATTTTATAATGATAAAATGCCTTTTATATCGTTTGCTAATGTCATTTTAGGTACAATAGGAATAACAGACATTAATTCAGGAAAAATGTGAATACAAGCAAGGTGAAGCAAGAAAGGTATGCAAAGGAAAAGAAAATAGTTCACTAGAACTGGCAACATCAGGACTCTTCACGATCGCGGAGCCTCAGCTCGCGATCGCTTGGGTCAAACAGGTCAATGAAACCTCAGTGTACTACATGGTCGCGGAGGTCTTGCATGCGATCGTGATTAAGGAAAAACTCAGTTATGCAATTTTGGGGCCTCTAAATATGATAATAATGAAGAATCATTTCCACCTACGCGATCGGGAGCTGAGGGACGCGATCGCAATGAAGATCATGCCAGCCACTTAGGGACTGTTTTGGAACTTTATGATTTTGAACCCCAAGTCAACAAATACTCCATCAGCCCTCATTTTTACTCATCTTTGGCTGCAAAGAAAAAGTCTTAGGCTTGTTCACATCTGAAGAAAGGGCACAACACCACCATTAAACTTTTGGGTAAAGATTTAGATAACACCATTCATGTATTTTTACCCATTTTTTATTCCCTTGCTTTGTATTGAATATTTGTATTGTGTATTTGTTCTTCCTTGTTTGAATATAGAGATATTTACATATTTATTCAAGATTGTTGGTTTTTAGTTTTATCTATAGTTTTTATACAAATTATCTACTTGTTGATTTGTATTTAGGTTTGATAGATCCAAATCATTGTGAGCCTATTGTATGACAAAGGGAGTAGCTAACCCTAGGTAGTGTACATTTAACCTTGCTTGACTTGAGAAAGAAAGTTAGGATTGGAAACTTTGATTTAGCATTAAATGAGTATTTTCTTCATTTACGGATTTGAGCTAGAGATAGTAAAAATCCTATTGTAGCCGAATTGAGTTGTTTTTCATGCTCTTTAGCTTGATTTGAGAGAACAAGCAAAGGAAGGTTTCTTAGCATTAGAGAGAAGCTAGCGACACAATTTAATTAGCATTCCGAAGAAGCTAATTAGAACTCGAAGGCTAATCGTTAAACCTATGTATTTAGTATTTAGTTTATTATAATGGATCATTGATATAATTAATCACCTTAGTGTTGTTTTCTCTTGACTTGGTTTGTGAATCCATTGGTCAAATCTTTATTTATGGTTTATTTTTAGTTTCATGACACCCTTATCATACTTTTAACCCCCCATTCCGTGTTTGGCCGTTCGAGTCTTAGTAGCTGTGCTTTAGCTTTTCATTCGTACTCAAATGCCTTTACATTATTCCCTGTGGATTTGACCCCGACTCATAAGTTGGGTAAATATATTTATACAACGACCGCATACACTTTTAGATTGATTTCAGAGTGTAATTGTACATTATCAGCGAACATGGTAAATTAATCCACAATGACCCAGGTATAATCATGACCAATATAAGTACAAGGAAGTCCAGAAAAAAATCCATGGTAATCCTCTCCCACTTCCATTTAGGAATCTAGAGTCATTGATTTACACCTCCTAGCCTTTAGTGTTATAACTATACCTGTTGGTAGTTCAGGAATTAGGAAACAAATTCGGAATATTGTACCTGAATAATCTCCACAAGTAGTGTTGTCTCAAATCTCAATGCGCCTTCGCAATGCCCGGATGTATGGAAATCTGGTACAATGGTCCTCGTGGAGAATAGTCTGAATCAAGTTATAACCTTTGTAAACACAACTATGAATTTCCATTCACAACACACCATCAAAATCTAACGACGTACCATTTTAGTCACCCTTCAGAACCAACTCTCGAATATGAACCAAGGATCTATCCTCATACTGACATTTCCAGATCTGATCAAATATAATAGGTCTATCCTCAACATACACAAGAACCCTTTTTGGATATGAAATGTCCAACCTGGCCAAATGATCATCCAGGTACTGGATGTCCAAGTCTAATGGCCTCACTGTAATAGATATGGAAGCCAAACTACTCATGCTAACAACCTTCTGCTAAAAGGCATCTGCAACCACATTCTCCCTGCTCGGATGGAAGAGAATGTTGATATCATAGTCCTTGAGAAGCTAAATCCATCTCCTCTATTTAATATTGGGCTCCCTATGGCTCAATATATACTGCAGACTATGGTGGTCAACAAATATCTCACAATAAACTAGATAGAGGTAATGTCTCCAGATTTTTATTGTGAAAACTACCGATGCCAACTCCAAAATGTGGGTGGGGTAGTTGTGCTCATGAATCTTTAACTACTATGAATCATACACAATAAATCAACCTTGTTGCATCAACACGCAACCTAGACAATACTGGAGGCATCATAGTAAATTGTATATGACTGGCCCTACATTAAAAGCAACAATACTAATAATGAAGTGATCAACTCCTTGAGCCTTAGAAAACTAGACTCACACTCCCCAGACCACCAGAAAGGAATATCCTTCCATGTCAATCTAGTCATAGAATATTCTATGGATGAAAAGCCTTTTACAAACCATCTATAATAACCAGCTAACCCAAAAATATTGTGAACCCATGAGGGAGTAGTAGGTTGAGGACAATCACAAACTATTGAAACCTTTGATGAATCCATACTAATACCTGTTGAAGATACTAAATTCCCCAAGTATGTAACAGAGTCTGGACAGAATGTACAATTTAAGAACTTCCCATTAAATTGCTTGGTCCTTAAAGTCTGGAGTATAACTCTCAAGTGTTCATCATGTTGTTCCTAACTCCGGGAATAAACAAAAATTCCATTGATAAACATAATCACAAAGGAATCCATATATTTTCTGAAAACTCTAGTCATGAGACCCATAAATACTATTTGGGCATTAGTCAGCACAAAAGACAAACTAGAAAATCATAGTGTCCATACCGAGTTCTAAAGGCATTATTTGGAATATCCTCGGCCTAAATCCTCAACTTGTGATACCCTAACCTCAAGTCAATCTTCAAGAGAAAAATAGCCCCCTAAAACTAGTCAAAATAATTGTCAATCTGAGGTAAACGATACACATGCGCATAGTCCCATCCTTTTTCTTCACATATAACACTAGAGAACCCCCACGGGGAAACACTAGGACGAATAAAGTCTTTGGCAATCAAATGAGTACTGAGATCCCGGAGCTCTGTTGGATCCATATGGTAAGGTGTAATTAAAATGGGTCTAGTTCCTGACACAACCTCTATAGAAAAGTCAACAGCACGCTCAGGTTCGAGGCTAGGAAACTCATCAGGAAACACATCAAGAATCTTTCTAACAACGGTTGTAGAATCGGGGAAAGGGGGATCATCACTCACATCATGTATATAAGCTAGTATGCTACACAACCCCTGGAAATAAATATACTGGCATACATACTAGAAATAACCAGCATCGAGGAGTGGCCAATAGGACCCTACCATACCACCGAGGATAAGCCGGTCATAAATAAGGTAACAGTCATTGAAAAATAATCACTATCATATAATGAGGGGATAACAAATGCATGCCCAGAATCACATCAAAATCAATCATATCCAGACATGCAAGATCATCTTGAGTGTCCAACCCCCATATAGTTCACAACACAAGCTCGGTGAATCCAATCCACGACTAAAGACTCGACCAAGGGAGTAGTCATACTGACGGTCATAGTTAAGGGCTCACACATAAAACCCAAACAGGTTGCAAATTATAAGGACACATATAAATATCTAGAACCAAGTTCAAATAATTCAAAGGCTAGCTAATGACAAAATGATAACATACCTGTGACTACTATATCAGTAACCCCTACTCGGACTCTATCTAGTACAACATAAAATTAATGATCTCAACTCCCTGTGTCTCCTCCTCAATACCCTCCTCAGCCTTATATCCCCTACTACGACCACCTTGAGTCATTTCCTAACCACCTCTAGCAGATGGTCGTACAACTGGAAGAGGGTCTACAACCTGTATTATTGGATAAATGGCCTAACTTTACAAAAATATTTGGCATAGTGTCCTAGATCACCACACTCATAACATCCCTGGACTCTTGCCCTACCGGAACCACTGGCTAAACTACTCTAGCCACCACAGACCCAAAACCTAGTAAATGAACCCTTGGCATCCTGGCTACTATGAATTCTATCATCTAATGGAAAGGAGGCCTGACTTGTTTTACCAGTATTCCCGTGATACTGCTGCATCTGAGGCCTATGTTTTTCAGACCATCTCAAAAAATGTCAAGGACCACTAAAATCACCCTGCTAGAACTGTCTCTTATCGCAGCCCCCTTGGGCCGAGCAATAGTGTTAATCCATGTTACAAGCATGATCAACTATTGCCAACAACAGACTTCCCTGAGAAATCAACAACTCAACCTCTATAAATAACTCTAATCTAAAACCAGCTATGAAGCGTCAAACCGGCTCCTCCTCTGTCAAAAGAATAGTAGTCCCATATCTTAAAAGGGGAGTGAAATGAGCCTCAGACTCGGTAACTGACATCGGTCCCTTCTACAAACGAAAAAACTTTTCCCTATGCCCCTTATGAACGCTCTAAGGAACATACATAGCTATAAAGGCATCTACTAACTGGATCCATTTCATAGGCGGTGATCCTTCCGGTTTGCTCTTTGTATCCTCTCCACCAGGCCTTATCCGACCCCTCTAACTGATACCCAATAAAGTCCATTCCATATGTATCTCTCAAGACCAAGGTCTGTAACATCTTCTCGCACTCTATAATAAAACCATAAGGATCTGGCTTGAGTCACTAGAAAACTTTGGAGGCCTCATACGAATAAAGTGATTGTGCATCTTTTGGTCCTCGAAAATCATAATAAGGGTTACAAGATGAATCTAAATTGGTGGTACCTCTAGAATGGGCAATGGAAGAGAAACTATCATTGCCACTGGTATCGGCTGAATAGAAGGAGCTAGATCAGCTTGTGCCACTCCCTAAGATAAAGTCTAACCCTCATCAATAGGTGTTCTAATAAATATGGTACACATACACTGCCACATCCCTCTAAGTGCCTCATCAGAGAAAGTCGGCATTTGTGGTCGAAGTAGATCAGTAGGTGTAGGATCAGGTCGTGCAACTCTATCTCGACCTTGCCCATAGGCTCTGGATCTACCCTAGGCCCTAACCGAAGCTCCCTGTGCAGGCAGGGAAGAATCATCACCTCCAGATGCAAAATCTATGTGAAACCTCTACAAAAGAATGAAATCAAGGTGAATTTCTAAGAAAATAATAGAAACCTCACACGAAAAGAGTCAAAGAAAGATATCCATCCTAAAATAACTCTATAGCCTCCAAAATATAGGATATGGACGTATACATACGGATCTGTCGGATCTTACCGAACACTTGCTCCTATAGACAGAGACACCAATGAACAAAGAAATTTGATACCATTCTATCACGACTCAAAAATCGAGTTGTGATAGAGTCTATATCCCACCTATAGAAAAGATTAACCCTAGCCAAGAACATTAGCAATAGACCAGTACCAATTACAAAAGAAAAGAGAAAAGAGATGAAGAGAAGAAGAGAAGAAGAGAAGAAACAAAAGAAGGTCACAAAAGTACATAATAGAAAAACAAATCCCAAAACCTGGTATCGTGGTTGTAGAGCATTTATATATAGAATAGTAAAAAACACAAACCACAACCGAAAAAAAATTATGAAGTATCCATCTTGAACCAAAACTAGGACAGCTCTGAAGTATCCCGTATGATCATGCTCATCTTGCTAACTTGTACTAAGACCTGCATTATAAAAAAATACAAAAGTGTAGCATGATTACCAAAACAAAGGGTATCCAGTAGGCATCATAGGACAATCGGGAAAAATCAAGTATAAGCAAGGTAAATTATGATCTAATAAAAGGCAGAGAGGGAGTAATCACAGTAACAGCCAACAAGCACAAAGGAAGGTCAACTATCACGGTACCAACATAGAGGATCTTAGTCACAAGCAAATCATGACCAACATGACACGTACCTGGAGCTCCAATACAACCAGATCAATAAAAGACCATAAAGACAAATACAAGACCAAATATGGGCTAATTTAATTACAAGTAAAGCAAAGAGAGAAATCAATATCATTAGGAAGATAGCATACAAGGCCTAACAAGCAAATAGACCTACTAGCATCCCATAATACTGGCAGGTAAAATCAGGCATAAAAGTAACCCAACAGCACTTCCACTTAAGTCCAAGGGTACAACCAAGAATGTAAGAATTTAATGTAAAGAAGTACAAAAAGTAAATGTATCCCAATAGTAACCTCGGACGCTCCTTCTTCGATAGTAAGGCTTAAGAGATAGGAACCATGTAGAACTCAAACTGTATATCACTACATCTCCATACACCCTCTCTCAAGCTGTGCACCATGCCCCATGCCCCATGCCCCATGCCCCATGCATAGAGAACAAGATCGATAGAAGCTGTGGAGGAATCAAACCCACATGCAAAACTCCCAAAAAGATCCAGCTAGGGCATAGTCCTCAGGCATAAATTCCAAAACCCGAGCTCGACCCATATATCTTTTCAAGAAATTACAGTGATACAATAAGAAAATAGCTCCATACTTCTCAGAAGATATAGAATGTAAAAATATAATTTATAAGAAATCATTTCCCGATTATCAATCTTCCAAAACTGTGTTACTTTTTAAAAATACCAATTCATGCTCGCAACACGGAATAAATCAATAGTCTAGATCGACTCTGATGCCACCAGCTAAAATTTGAGAGGATAGCTACTAATATCTAATTACAATTATAATACTATCTCTGACCTCAGATGCATTCCATAGATGGCGTGAAACATGTGTACAAGCCCTCATAGCCCCAAGGTATATACACAAGTGAATAGCCAACAAGATAGGCCATAACCTAACATAACAACAGTGATGAGGCTCTAAACTAGTAACCCAGCCCCGAGCTGGAAAATTTACAAAACATATACATAATTAAATACCCAGTCTGAAAAAAGTAAGTCATATACTACCTGGATCTTGAATGTACCCTCAAAAAGTGCATTGAGACAACCAAAACTACGAACAAGCTCAGAATCACACGAGGCTAACAAACATAATCCACGAGTCTAGAGAAGTAAAACAAGAACCATAGATCATAGCTCATAGATTGTATGGAACAAAATTGGTCTAAAACTATTGGAAGATAATGAAGAAATAATCCTGGAAAGTTTATGTAACACGAAAAGTTTTACAAAGAAAGAGAAATATAAGAATTATATGGTAGAAACAATCATAGAATCACCAAATCACATTCCCACAGAATTAAAATCACAAAACCTACATTAAATTATACTGAAATTAGCTCAACGGTTGGAGAATTTAAAGAAAACTTTTATGAACTTTCATCTAGTTTTTTATTCACAGCATTTACATATATAAAACATTATGCTACATAAGTAATTGTCTATGTATAATCATTAGGCTAAAAGGTATATATATATATATATATATATATAGAGAGAGAGAGAGAGAGAGAGAGAAAGACAGAGGAAGGGAGGGAGAGAGAGAGAAAGAGAGAGAGAGAGAGAGGAGGGGAGGCGGTGGGGAATAACATCATTACACTAGGCTACTTAATTATTAAGGTATCCTGACAAAATTCTTTACTCCTTCCGATTTTTAAATATTCGGGTATCGTATAAGCATGTTAATAAAATATTTATAATATTTTAAACATGCCAAAACAATAGAAAATTATTTTTAATAAAACTTACCCCTTGAAATAATAATTTTCCAATACAATTAGACCCGCCATTACCAGTAAAATATTAATAGCTACAATATTTTTATAAACAAATAACTATGGAACTATATTATTTGAAAATTTATTCCATACTTATTGAAAATATAATTAGGAAATCACTAAAATATATCCTTTATTTTTATATAAGAAACGACATAATTACTATTTAAATTAAAGATAATTTAATTTAGCGGTATAACACCACAACTAAAAGTCCCGAGATTCTAACCAAGAGCCCCTCTAGACTAAAGTTTGCATTTTGAAGCTAACGAAACTGTCATAATTCAATTCTGAATGTATTTTCTAAGAAATCACTCTCAAATTCTACTATTTTGAAGTTGACACTTTAAAACAGAGAAATTGAGATAACAAACTATCGAACTATCAGGGAATCAAACTATTGGTCCCAGAAATTCACAAATGAATCGGAGCAGCTACCAGAATACTCTAAAAATAGAAAAATCATGAAAATACAAAAATGACATAAAGGACATTATAAGATAACTATAAATAATGAAATGCTAGTCAAAAATTGTCTCTCAAAGAAATTCCTTAAATATATTTGATGAATCTCTACTTTATTTAACTTTACACACACACCAACAAAGTACTATATATCAATCCAAAATATGGAGGGTACAAAATTTTACCATACAATTGCACATAAATGACCAAAATTGACTCATTATCGGCTCTCTAGTTAAAAATTAATTTACTTCCATGAATTTTTTTAAGCATTTCTCTATATTCTAGAGTCGATATTAGAGACTATATTTCTCAACTACAATGTCTACTTTATATTGCACTATATTTTTACTAGAGCTACCTACACAATCTTTAGCAAATTTTCACTAAGAATCGAGCTTATTTAAGGCATGCGTGTTATCCTTCTCATTTTCCTAAAACATAAAAAGGAATGAAAATAGTAATAATAATAAGAATAATAATCATTTCCTAAAAATTATCTTTTAAAGGATTCCCTTGGAAAAGAACCAATAACAAAAAGCAAGTGTTATATGACCAAAATAGTTGTCAATAGGACAAACTAATAATGATAAAAATACTATTTGGAACATAAAAGCAGTTAACATATAAAAATACCACACTTAAATTTTACATTGTCCTCAGTAATGAGATATAAAATAAGTATGCAAGGGACTCCCTAGATGTACAAAGGCCAAAGCAATAATATTTTGTCATGAAGGACTACTCAGGATTCATCCTCATTGTTAGATATTTATGTGGCATTAGTTCCAATTAAGTGCTTATTTTGCATCTCTCTTATGATTATTTGTAAACATAGGTTTCCTCATAGTAAATTCTTAAGTTAACATCACGGCATGACCTACTTACGTCTATCAATTTGAGTCATTTGGGTGTGGGGGGGTGAATCGTAGAATTCCTTACAAATTAAATTTTTTGCATTTTTACATATTCTTATGAAGTTCCTCCATTTATATCTTTGATTTTGGTGTTCCTATACCCACCAAGTCTAGATGCATCATTTATAAATTTAGAGTCAAACTCTAAGAAATTATCTCCAAATTCATCTCAATCCATAGAGTCAATTATTTCTTGGTTTGATAATTTCAAGGAAGTTCAGAATGCCTCAATATTATTAAAATCATTAATTCCATATTTTGGGGTAGTACTAATAGTTTTAAATGACACCAAACTTCTGATAATATTCCCTTTTCACTTGTCTAAAATAAAAAGATGTTGCTAACATCTTTAATTGTTCTCTCTATAGGCACCATTGGAATAGAAATACCTATATAACTATAGGCCATGTTTGATATTGTTTGGATGCGTAGTTTGGTATCTTTCCTTACCTTTCCCTACAAGGAAATGCATGAACAATTTATAACTTTATAGTTTTAAAAATATGACGATTCCAATGTTGAGCATATACTACCACAGATTTCCTCGGGTGTTTTGTAGGAACTGTATCTCTTGTATTATGAAATAAAACCCTTACTCTCAATGGAACTTTTAATAGAAATCTATACTATCAAATGGGATAACTCTTAATCGACTTCACGTACTATAATATGAATACTTATTCAAGTGTAGTTGGTTATCATTGTGGATCATAAGCTTTGAACACTTAAACTTTAATGCCATACAATAATTGTCTTTCTCATAGACAAAAATAAATGTCCTAAAATTAGTGGGACTTCTAGAACAAGATCAAATCGGGATAATGAAATTCATTGGGAAAATCAATTCTTATATCTAAACAAAAGCATCTTTAATAAATTATTCATGTCTTCTTAGAGACTTGTCAGATAGTTGCGGTATCATTGAAGCTGGTTGGGGATGATTCACATCAAGTTATATGAATAATGAAAAGTATATTAAATTGATTCTATCTCCTAATTCGAATAGTTCAATATCTATTACTTGACGTACAACAAAGATTTTAAGGTTGAAGTTTCTAAGGTACTTCCACCTTATTGGTAGGGGATTTTGAATCTAATATGAGCATTGTTCATAAGAGCTATCATCGCATTTTTAGTCAGTTTCCTATTATTGGTAATTATGGAAAGCCTTGTAAAATTTCAACAAGCGGTGAGTTAACATTTACTTGGTTTGGTAGATTATAGAACTTGGTGCAAGTTGTGTCCTTCCTCACTTTAACGTGCTTTTGGGGAATAAAAGAGGTTTCAATATCATGAATGAGACTTCCTTGAAACTTTTTCTCTAGAACCTTATTCTTTTGCCTCTTGAGTACTATTTCAACTACTTTTTGGCATTATGTCATCCACTTCTTTTTTTGGTGTTATACCATAATTGCACTAATCTACTTTGGGTTGGGATGCCCAATGCTAGGTTGACCTCTAATAGGCCTCGAACCCTTGTTTTTGTAATAACCCATACATGTACTAGACTAGGAACTCTAAAACTCTACTTAGAAACCAAAGAAAATTTTCTTCCCAGGTCTCCACGAATTGGAACACTACTCGTGAATACAACACCACGAGTCGTGTTGTTGAGTTATTAGAACAGGGCATAACATGTTCAACTTCTTAAGTTGTTACTCAAGATCATAGGTTGTTCCATGAATTATGGTATTTATGACCACAAGTCATGATATGGACTAGTGGGGTCCTTACCCACATTTAAGTTCTTTATAGAAATTATCTTCTTTTATGATTTCAATTATGAAACTATCTTATGAATTTAGGCTTATAACATGATTTACTCATTATTTCCATGAATTCATATCAACAAGCATGATTAAACTTGTTTAACATAGAATTGAAAAGAATCATGATTGAGCATAATGAACAAGTGAAATCACATTATAGTTATTTTGAACTTGAATGTACCAACTTTACATGGCTTAACAAGATTTCTGAAATGAGCATCATAGGACATTCCAAGACACCTAAGGAGTCTTTCACAACTATCATGGTCTATTAGATATAGAATCCAGTCGGCCATTAAAGACTAGTGTTAAACAGGGCATCTAGATGTATCCGTATGATAGATTTTTAAGAATTATGAGCAAGTGCATTTTGGGATGATTAATTAGAAAGAACTTGAATCATACAATTAGTTAAGGGTGGTGTTCTAGTACACAAGTGTGTCACTGGCATAGTTTTATATATATGATCTATTAATGATCCTTAACTTAGTATTGCATAATTACCTTAGGTTAGGGTGACTTTTTTAGTGTGGGTGTCATGCACTGGACCTTTTTCGGTGTAGGTATATGAAACTAGACTTTGTGTTGTTCATATCATAGTTTATATCATTTATTAGAAACTCCCACATCATAACTTAAGTTTTAGAACAAAAACAACTGCATTGACCAAAATAAGATTTATGGCTTGTTATGATATTTTTGAACTTGATTAGAGATTTTTAGTTTTCCAGTTTTCTACTGTTTTAGGTCTTTTTACAATTTTCAAATTATGATATCATTTTGAGCTCTAATATTTATTTATTTATCCAGTGGGATTACTTTTCATGATTTATTCATGTCTTATGGATACACTCTCATATCATATTCAGGTGTTTCTACCTTTCTAAATAGTCAGTATCAATTATATTATCGAGTAGCTTGGTGAGTCCTC
>JBDJHY011040595.1:0-14241 GCA_039654485.1 Withania somnifera
TGTCTTATTTTATTGTTACACCTTTTTTCTTATTTAAGAGTCTTACCTTTTGAAATCATTGACTCCAGCAAACATTCCTTAAAAACAAACTCTGTATAAAATTTTGATAGTTTAGTTAGCTCTGAAATATAGATTTTGTCTAAACAGACTCATGATTTGTGTCCGGAGCTTTTTTTTATATTTTTATCTTATTTTGCGTGTTGTTAGTATTTTTGAGTTTAAAGATTTGATTTTAGTCAATTTTTAATAATCAGTGCATCGGATTGAAAATCCAACTGAGTCATCAGCTTCAAAATGTCATATTTGGGTTAGGTGGGCAATTGGTTTGGGTTCCAGGCTAGCCAGGCTAATTTTGAATACTTGGTTGGAATTTCAAAAATTTAGGTCGATGATTACTTTAGTCAATATTTTTCCGAAACGATCTCAGATTAGATTTTCTCCTTTGTCATTGAGTCTTGAATATCATTTTCATGTAATTTGTATATTTCATATAAGTTCTTAGGGTTCCAAACTCATTCCGAGCCTCATTTTCAAGTTTGGTTTTGGTTGGTTTTGTTGTGTTTCACCAGATGTTGTCATGCCCAGGTTACTTTTTGTTATCGCGTCCATGAAGTCACTCTATTGCGACATTACCCACGTAATCGCGACCCTGTGCTTCCATGTTCTTCACAATCGTGACTGTCCTTCACTCGATCATGAAGGATTGTTCCCCTGCGTGTCGCGATCGTAACCTTTATGGACGTAATTACGATATGCATTTGCCCATGGATGCGATCGTGATGTGCATTCGCCACCAGTATAAATACCTAAAAACCCTAAAATATTTTAGTCATTTATCTCCTTTTCTTACTTCAAAACTTGCATCTTCACCATTAATAATCCTTGAGGTCTTGAGTGTGAGCTTTGCTAATGTTAGAGATTGTGTATTTACATATATTTTTCTTATTATTGGTAAGTTCTTACTTGAATTTTATTGAATTTCATCCCTAAATTTTCAAATTTCTACAATTTTATTCTTCACTTCAATTGTCGATTCTCTCTTGCTCTTAGCTCCATTTACTCTAATTTTTTGGTATAATTTCCTGGTTATGAAGGAATACGTCAATATCTTTTATTTAGAGTTTTGAGTTATAGGGCTCGCGGGACTATTTTGACTCAAATTTTTAAACGACTAAAGTTATAGATTTATGGGTAACATTTGGTATATTTTAATGTATAGATTATTATTTTGATAGTTTCTTGATTGTTGGAGCATTTTTGAGAAGTTCGAGTTGATTTCTCAGTATTTACGAACTTATCCTTCCAACGTCAAGTAGGTTATGGCTTACCGATTTTTGACTGGGTTTATATTTAGGATAATTGTAATAATTAGCTTATTAGTGGGTTGGGTTTTTTAGGATTGGTATCTCTGACCCTGTATGCTTCATTTAGTTCGGTTCTTAGTTTTACTTTGGTATTGCTATAGTATTATTATTATAAATTATCCTGTGTCCCTGTAATGTCTTGTATTAACTCTAGAATATATAATGTGGGGTTATTGAGAATTTTTATGAATTTTGAATATTGACTAGCTAGTTCATAGTTGTTGTAGTGATACTGAGTATGTGTACAGGACCAGTAGGAGTGATTATGATATATTGACTGTCCTTTTGCATGACATTATCATGAAAACTTTTTTTTACATTGGTTGCTACTATTTTATAGCTGAGATTCTAGCATCACAGATTTTGAACCTTGGGTCTTGTCGACCCATTTTTAATATTATGAGATTAAAATGAGTATAAATTAATAGTTTTTACTAGCTTTTTAATGATAAATTATTAAGTTTGGACTTTTAAACTATTTTATTAATGCTAGACTCGGTTAGAATTTGAGCTTTCTAGTAGTTTTCGAATTTGTTGCGGTTGGGCACATTTATTGATACTTGATATTCTGAGATAGACCCGATTGAGGTCCGAGTACAGTTATGAGACTATGTATTGTACGCGGTTGTAGCCTCCATGAACCTTGTTGATCCATTCTTTTAGGCGACAGGAGGAGGGATATTAGGGTAGTAGAGGTATATGGGTTGTTTCTTCCATGAGTCTAGTCTGCTAGGTTTGCAGGAACGGAGGAGGAGCAAATATGATTTTACCAACATCATATTATATTATTCTGCATACCTTTTACCCTTGTTTTTTTTCTTTCCAATTGTACTCTTTGGTTGTATGGGAAGGCGGGGAGTTTGTTTTCACTTGTGTGTATCCCTCGGGTGTTTGGGTTCTCTTTGGAATTTTAATTTTCTTATCATTGTGTTAGCTTCCTATATTAGTTGTTGATTATATTTTTCATTTTCTCTTAATGCTGTATATTATTTCAGGACTTGGTTGAAGATATTCTTTTCTTTATGTCCTATAATTAAGGTTACCAATATATTGCAATATTTGTTCTTTTATATTTTCTAGTTTTTTGAGTATGGATTCAGGTATACTTCTATTCTTTTATCTTATGTTTTTTATACATATTATCTAGCACTACAGGACTACTACTTCCCTATATTCAAATTAGCTAGTCCTTCCATATTGTGCTCTACTAGTTTGACTTCAATGACCTTTCTTTTATTATCTATCTATTTATTGCTTTTATTTCTTATATATGTTCCCGGTAAGCCTAAGATGCCAACTGCTACCCGATTGCTTTGCTTGTTTGGTACTCATACTATACTTTTGTATCTTTCTGGTGTAGATACTAGTACGAGTGTTTGCTTGTGATCTGCAGAGTTGTTCTTGGGTTTTAGCTGATTCAGAGGTGGAGATGATTCCTGGCTTCTGCAATCCATTTTTATAATTTTTTTATCTATGTGTACTGTCATTAATATTGGTACAGATGTACTATGCTTTTCTGACTATTGAATTATCTTTGTACTCAAATTGGCGTCTCACTTTACTAGTTTACCAATTTCGGGGTTTAGCTATTATATCTAACTTTAGAATTATTCTTTTTCTTATACATTTGTTCTATCATCCGTTTTGACTTTCAAATTAAACAATTATATATTGTTTGGTGGTCTATCTACGGTGAGTTCTAGGTCCTTATTGCTTAAGAAATTAGGTCGTGACAAATTGGTATTAGAGCGTAAGGCTTATTGGTATCTTCGGTACATGAGCCCATGTCAAGTGGAGACTAGTGGATCTGTGTCGAGACATTTGTATCCTATCTTCAAGAGGCTACAGTGAAATCTTTGGGAAATTATTCTCTTTTCATTTTTATACCAAGCATTTCATCCTAGGTTTTATCTTTAATATCATTTGTTCGTGTTCACTCTTGTATAGATGTCATGTAGATGATCTTTGAATGTAGAAGGAGATGGGGAGCAGAGCCTCAAATAGGGGCCGACCCTAAGGTCAAGGATGTGACCATACTATGGTACCCACGAGAGATGCTTCACCAGTCAAGGCTCTATAGATTGTGCCTGAGCCTCTATCGGTTCAGCATCCACCTAAGGTCCAGAGACCAGCTTATGTAACACATGAGCAAGCTCCAGCTCAAATTCTTATAGCAGACATCTGCAGTGTTCTATTGCAATTATTGGGTATGGTGAGTGGTCAGGCTATTGATGGGAAAATCCGCTCGGGGGGAATCCCTAGGTGCTCATGGTTTAGGAGCACAGCTTGCTACCACAGGTTCTCTGTTTCAGACTCCTCCTGTTTTGACATATGCTATACTAGAGAGGGTATATCGATTTCTTCAGTTACATAGGCATCGACTCCCCTTCCACTTATGTCTGAAGCGGATCAGAAGGCATTAGAAAGGGTTTTGAGATTGGATCCGTCTAAGTTTACAAGCACTCCTGGAGAGGATACTAGGGATTTCATTAAGAGGTACTATGAGGGGTTGCATAATATTGGTATGTTGGAGACCGATAGAGTAGACTTGAAAGTGTTAGATGAGTGGTTTTATGAAATAGTAGTGGAGATACTATTTTTACTAGATCAATCAGTGTACATTCCATGACGTAGAGTATGTTCTATGATTCCTTTTTGGGTAAATATATCTCTTATACTGATAAAGAGAGAGGGAGAGGATTTATTTGCTTATAGCAGAATACGATTATAGTCTTAAAGCATGAGGGCCATTTCCATAAATTTTATAGGTTTAGGGCCATGTTGATGCCTACCGAGGAAAAGAGGATTCATTATTTTACTTATGGGTTGAGGCCTTAGATTCATAAGACCACTGAGATACTTGTTGCTAGTGATGAGTCTTTTCATATCGTTTTGGATCATACCCATACTTTAGAGGGTTTATTCCTTGAGATTCGTGGGAGTGAGGATATAAGACCTCAACATCATGTCAGATTTAGTGGATCTCCGTATTGGTGGTAAGAGGTCAGGTTCTTGGGGAAAGGGCCTTAGACAACATCAGAAGCAAGGGTATTCTAGTCATCCTTTTTAGGCCTCACTTCAGGATTCATGTGATAGTTCATAGAGTTATGGTTGTAAAAGCCAGTCTTTGAGGGGGACTATTTCATGGTTATCAAGATGTGGTGTCCATACTAGTTTTGTCAAATCTTCCTATTAGGGTAGGCTATGTGGGATATGCTATGAGTGTAGTTCTATAGGGAATACTCCTAGAGAGTGTCTCAAATGAGGTGTTATTTAGCCAAATTTTTCAGCCTACAATTATGACAACTCATCCTATTTTAGTGGTTGTGGTGGTGGTGATTATCAATTTTATGCACCGGGCAGGACAGAGGAAAAAACCTCAGATGTTGTTTCCACAGGTAGCATTTTTATATGTCATCAATTAGTTTCAGCTTTGTCTGATTCAGGCTCGATGTGCTCTTATACATTTTTGTATTTTTCTTTGTGTTCAATATTAGCTAGTGATCTATTGCATATGCCATTATTTTTTCTACCCAATAGGCTATTCTTTACTAGTGAATCATGGTATGAGATCCTGTTCTATTACTATTGGGGGTTATGAGACTTGGGATGATTTGATTCCATTGGATATGGTTGATTTTGATGTGATACTGGGCATGGATTGGTTATCCCTTCATCGTTTGATCATGGATTTTTATTTAAAGACAGTTACCTTAGTTGTTCTTGGTACATCCCCCGTTATATGGAAGGATTCTGTAATCACACATCATAGAGGATCATTTCTTTCCTTTAGGCTAGGTGGTTAGTTTCTCGTGGTTTCATAGCTTATCTTTCTTATGTTTGTGGTTTCATAGATTATCTTTTTTTATGTGATACTCATAGCAATACTTCATCGCCTAAGTTGATTCCTATAGTTAGTGAGTTTGATGATGTGCTTCCAACTGACCACCTTGGCCTACAACCTTAGTGAGATATTGAATTTATTATTAAGTTAGAGCCGAGCACTGGGTCCATTTCTATTTTTCTTTACTATATGGCTCTTGCTGAGTTGAGAGAGCGTAAGATCCATCTTTAGGACTTGTTGGATAAGGGTTTTATCAAGCCTAGTATTCCCCTTGGGCACTCCTATTTTATTTGTTAAGAAGAAAGATGTTTCTATGCGCATGGGTATTAATTATTGGTAGCTGAATAGGTTTATATTGAAGAACAAGTTTTCGATGTTAAGGATTGATGATTTGTTTGACCAACTTCATGGCTCATCCATGTTTTCTAAGATTAATTTGAGGTCAAGCTACCACCAATTGGGGATTAGGGAAGAGGATATCTCTAACACAGCATGTAGAACATGTTTTGCCCATTATAAGTTTCTAGTGATGTATTTTAGGTTATTTAATTCCCCCATAGAATTTATGGATCTAATGAGACGTATGTTCAGGTCCTATTTGAAATCCTTTGTTATAGTGTTCATTGAAGTTATCTTGGCATACTCACAGAGTATAGAGGAGCATGACCATCATTTGAGGATCGTACTTTGGAATTTGAGAGATCATCGATTATATGCCAAGTTTTCAAAGTGTGAGGTTTGTCTTGAGTCAGTTGCATTCCTTAGACTTGTGGTTTGTAAGTATGGTATTATGGTGGAATTGACAAATATTTCACCATTCTTGATTTGCCTAAACAATCTACTCCTACTGAGGTTCACAATTTTGTTGGGTTAGCCAGGAACTACAAATTGACTAGAGGTATTCGTAGAGGTTTTCTCATCCATTGCAGCTCCATTAACTAGATTGACTAGAGGTATGAGTCTTGCTTTCATATTTTGCAAGGTAGTGTTCGTGCTCAAGATTTAGAGACATCATTTATATGGAGTACATTGTGAGATCTTCACTAATCACCATAGTAATCAATACATCATGAGTCAAATGTATTAATATTCATGATTGATTGTTGAGGGGTGAGCCCCATTGAGTGGCTTTAGACTTTGAGGGTGTTTTGAGATTTGACGATCGCATTTGTATTCAGAGAGTTAGAAACTTGATACAACTGATTCTTCATGAGGCCCTTTTTTTCCTAATACTCCATTCATTTAGGTGCAACTATGATGTATAGAGATTTGAAATAACTTTACTGGTCGAGTAGTATGATGGATGTTTCATAGTTTATGTCTCTATTCTTAAACTATCAGTAGGTCAAGTTTGTGCACCAGATACTTGTGGATTGATACAGAGGCTTTCTATCTTAAGTGGAAGTGAGAATGGATCACTATGGAGTTTATTTCAGGATTTTCACGTGCTACACCAAGTCATGATTCAGTGTTTTTCATAGTTGATCCGTTGACTAAGTCTGCACAGTTTATTCTAGTTTAGACTTCTTATAGTGTAGAGAAGTTAGCTCAGATTTATCTTACTAAGGTGGTTGGGCTGCATGGATTCTAGTTTTTATCATCTCATACAGTGATAATAAGTTCAATTCCTAATTTTAGAAAGCAATATAGTGAGGTATGGGTACAAAGATTCATCTCACTACAACTTTTCACCCACAGATAGATGGTCAATCCGAGAGGACCATTCAGGACCTAAAGGACTTGTTTCGAGACTATGTTCTTGACTTTGGTAGTCTATAGGATCATTACCTAGCTTGGTTGAGTTTACTTATAATAACAACTATCATTTAGGTATCCAGATGGAACCTTTTGAAACTTTTTATGGTAGAAGGTGTAGACCACCTGTGGGTTGGCTTGATGGTTTTGAGTTCAAACTTCAGAGTATAGACTTACTTAGGGATGCTTTGGATAGAGTTCTCTTGATTCATGATACATTTCGAGCGGCCCATAGTAGGAAAAAAAGTTATTTAAATTGTAGTACATTATGCCTTAAAGTTCAGTGTTGGCGATCGTGTGTTCTTGTAGGTATTACCCCTAAAGGGCGTGATGAGGTTTGGAAAGAGGGCAAGCTCAGCATCAAGTATATAGGTCCTTTTGAGATCTTTAGTCGCATTGATAATGTTGCTTATATGTTAGCCTTTCCTATGATTTTTTTTTTGTTATGCATCTAATTTTTCATGTGTCTATGTTGAGGTAGTATGTCCCTGATGAGTATCATATGCTTTGGTATAACTCATTTCAGGTGGATGAGAGTCTATTTGTTATGGAGGATCCACTTCTCATGTTAACCAGAGATGTAAGAAATTTGAGGTCTAGGGAGATTCTGATGGTAAAGGTTCAGGAGAGGGATTATCTTGTCGAGGATTCAACTTGAGAAATCTCGAGTGAGTTTCAAAACTTAGTATCTGAAGTTGATGAGTCTTCAAGTACTTCCTTCTTTTAAATTTCAGGGATGAAAGTCTTTTTAATAGTTGAAGTTGTAATGACCCTTTTAGTCATTTTTACGTTATTATATTTTTCTTGCATCTTAGAGCTTTCATGTAGCGTCCACAAGTCATTTATGACTTGTCAAGACAGCTGGTTTGATCTTCAAGTAGTTCTTTTGGTTGTTATGTATATTTTCCAATTTTAGAGCCTTAGTTATTAAAGTCATTGATTCCAGTCAACACTCCATAAGAACGATTCGAAATAAAATTTTGATAGTTTTCTTAGATCCAAAATGTGGATGTTGGTCTAAACTGACTCCTTGTTTGTGTCTAAAGGCCTCGGTTATGTATTTCTATTATTAAATGTATGTTTTTAGTATTTTAGAGTTCAAAAGTTTGACTTTGGAACATTTGATGACCAGCACATCGAATTGTAAATTTGACTATGTCATCAACTCCACAATATCGAGCTTAATTTAGCTGACCTGATTGTTCGAGCTCAGTCTAACTACGCTCATTTTGAGTACTCAGTTGAAATTTTGGAAATTTTGGCCGAATGTTGACTTTAGTCAACATTTTTCTAAAATATTTTCATATTGGAATTTTATTTGCGTCATTGAGTCAGAAATGTCATATTCATGCAATTTTCATATTTAGTTTGTGTTCATTAGGTTTCAAACTCATTCTAAACCTCATTTTCAAGTTTGTTTTTGGTTGTTAATGTCTTGCACCAGTTGCTGTCATGCCCCAGATTACTTTTCACAATCACGAGCGTGAAGTCACCTAATCGGAAAGGACTCTGCCTTTACTCTATGCGATTGCGACTTTGCCTATGCGAGTATGACCCTATTCTTCCTTGTTTTTCATGATCATGGTTGTATTTCACACGATAGCAAGTTACATTACCCTACATCTCGTGATCACAAACTTCATGGTCGAGATCGCAATTTGTATTTTCTCAACAATATAACCACTTGAAAACCCCCCAAAATTTCAGTCATGTTTCTCCATCTTTCACTTCAAAACTTTTATTTTATCATTTGATAAACCTTGGAGTTTTGCATTTGAGCTTGGGTCACGTTTTGGATTGCGTATTTCCTTCTTTTCTTTAATTATTGTTAAGTTTTTCCTCAAATTTTATTTAATTTCATTCTAAATTCCAAAATTTATTCTTCACTTTAATCACTAATTCTAGCTTGTTCTTAGCTCTACTTTACTCCAAATTTTGGGTATAAGTCATATTAATGAGAAGAATGCGTCGATACGTTTTGTTTGGAATTTCGGCTTACCGGAGTTGTAGGCCTATTTTGACTCAGATTTTGACCCCAACTAGATTCATTGTTTTATAGGTATCATTTTATTTTGTTTAATGTATAAATTATTATTTTGAAATTCTCATGATAGTTGAAGCATTTTTTAGTAGTTTGAGTTGATTTCTCGATAGTTGGATCTTATTCTTCAAAAGTCAAGTAGGCTATGCCTTAACAATCTTAGAATGGGTTTATATTCGAGATAATTATAGTAATTATCTTATCCTTAGATTGGGTTTCTAGAATTGATACATGTGATCCTATTTGTTTCTTTTTGTCAGGTTATTAGTTTCGCTTTGGTATCGTGATATTACTATTATTGATGGTATGTGATCTTATGTGGTCTCGTATTGAAACTGAAATACAGATGGTGGTGATCTTATGTGATCTATTAATTATGGTTATGCACTATATTATCATGAACACAAGTTTTATGCATTAGTTTCTACTATTTTATGGATTATATCCCAACATAACTGATTTTGAAATTCTTTATGTCCTTGTGGGCCCATTTTCAGTATTATGAGATTAAAATGAGTATAAATTGATGATTTCATAATTTTTTTATGATAAAAAATTAAATTAGGACTTTTCAACTATTTTTTGGATTGATGCTAGACTCAGTAGGGGCCAAGGCTAGACTTTGAGCTTTTTGATGGTTTTGGACGCGGTTATTGCTAGACAAGATTATTGATACTTGATATTAAAAGATGGACTCGATAAAGGCTGAGTACAGTTATGAGATTATGTATTTTATGTCATTGCAACCTCTATGGACCTTGTCGATTCAGGCTTGAGGAAGATCAGAGGAGGGGTATACAAGGGAGTAGAGGTATACAGGTTTTGTCCTTCTTTTGGTCCTGACTACCGGGTTTACCACTTGGAGGAGAAGCAATAGGATTTCACTAGCATCATATCATATCATTTTTCATACTTTTTATCCTTGTTTGTTGTTTTTTGGTTCTACTCTCCTATTGTATGGGTGTTCGGAGAGTTTTTTTTTCACTTAGATGTATCCCTAAGTGTATGGGCATCGGTTAGGATCTTAGTTTTCTTATATCATTATATTAGCTTCATGTATTATTTATTGATTATATTCTTCAGGTTTTCCTTCATGTTGTATATTATTTCATGACTTGGTTGTAAATATTCTTTTCTTTCATGCCTATTATCAAGGTTATCGGTATACCGCCATATCTGTTTCTTTGATATTCTCTAGTTAGTTGAGCATGGATTCAGGTACACTTTTATTCATTTAGGCTGAATCTCCAATACTTATTAGCTAGATTTGTAGGACCGTTTATTTTCCTATGTTATGTTTAGCAGGTCCTTCTATGCTATGCTCTACATTTTTTTATTTCTGAGATCGTTGTTTCATTATCTATCTATTTATTGCTTTTATTTCTTATATATGGGCTCAATTGGCCTATGATGCTAACTAGGTACCCAATTTCTTCGATTATTTGATACTCATACTACACTTCTGTATCTTTCTAGTGCAGATCCGAATATAATTTTTAGTTGGTGATTTGCGGAGTTGAGATTAAGTTTGAGATGATTCAAAGGTAGAATTGATTCCTGGTGTCCGGAGTCCATTTTTACGTTTTCTTATCTATATGTACTGTCATTTACATAGAGATAGATGTAGTTCATAGATTGAATTGTTGTATTATCCTTGTACTCATAGTTAGTAGCTCAGTCTACCAGTTTACTGGTTTTGTAGTCTAGTTATTGTATACTTTTTCTTATACATTTGTTCTACCTTCATCTTTTACTCTTTATTTCTGCTATCGTATATTGTTGGTTGGTTCACCGACGGTAGATTGTAGGTTCCCTCATTACCTGAAAAATTAGGTCATAACATATTATTAATATTACTGTTGACAATAATGGATCTTCATATTTTGTGGAGGCAACAAATCATATAGCATGACTTCTAATTAAACACATCTAATAGGGTTTTTCTTATGTTTTAAGTTTATGTTTGATAAAATAGTTAATGACCCTCGAGGTCATTTTTTTGTTTTCACTATTTCATTGTACTTAGAGCATTCTCGTAACCTCCCCAAGTCATTTAAGACTTGCTGAAACCGATAATTAGATTTGCAGGCAGTTTCATAGTTGTCCCCTTTGCATTTATATCTTCCTTGAGCCTTACTCAACTTATACAATCCCGAATTGTCTCTTTGTGATCCGGTTGATTCCGGAACATTAATTACATAAAGATTTCATATATGGAGTGTTGAACTCGAACTCTATTTCTATTTTGTGTACTTTTTTAAAACTTTTCAAAAATCTGTTAGAAAAGGACTACGGAGGCAGATTTATCGGCCAGGAACCGATAAACTGGTGGCTGATAAATCGACTAATAGGCCATTAAGTGAGCACAAATAATTGATTTATCGGTAAATGGTGGGCTTATATATCATCTTCTTCTTGTAATTTCTCCCTTTTCTCCTAAATGCCCTTATATTTTCCTCTATTTCTGAGCTAAATAAGCTCAATTATTGGCCCATATAAAAAATTATGATCTGTGGAAATACATTTTGACGATTCTACGCTCTTTTCTACTGGGTAATTCCTTGTTTTCATTATTGTGGTAAACTTTTTATGTTATATAAAGTTTTCAGGGCTTATATCTTAAATTCCTACCGTTATTTTAAGCCCAATTTATTGCCACATGATATGAGTCGTGCTCTACTTGTTGGTATAAAAGTTCTCGTTTCTGAGCTATAGGGTTTACAGACCTGTTTTTAGTATGAATTTTGACCCCGGTATTTATATAGAAATATGAGTCTTGTTTTACTCTTCCTGACGTGTGGGTTATGATTTTGCTAGCCTTGCACGATTTTGAGGTTTATACGTGTTTCTTTGTATATTTGGGCATGTTTCTGGAGGATATCACTGGTATATAGTTAGTTTACGGTCTACTTTCTTAAAACTGGGTATTAATAATTATATGTATGGTAATGAGCCAACTCGGGCCTGTGATTGCTAGTCGGGCCCCGATATGCATATTCTTACGACTTATGGCCTGCTTAGCCTAATTAGTGGGCATGTAGTTTGGTTACTTACCCCGGGGCTATATTGCCCTACCTGCGTGTTAAACACCGACTTTAGAAGGTAATATGGTTGGGGAGGGCTATCACCTTTGGTTCGTATTGTCCATAGGCAGAATGGAGATTTTTCAAAAGCGGATTATACTAGCGATAGAGCTTAGTAGCTATCCCTTGATTTAGGTTGGTTGCTTTAGACCAATTTAGGTAGGTTGATTATTCTGCGTTATACATGAGGTATTGCGTATGATTAATCCATATGTGTTCACTTACTATAGATGGCAGGATATGGCTATGTGGGATAGTCAGTTCCCTACCTGATGACATTATGCCCTAGCCCTGTATGAGGCTATGAGTGTATTGTATTGGATTGAGCTATGATAGATCCATGTCTCCCATGTACGAGTGTGTGATGAGACCTAATGGATGCCCTCTAGCTAGCTGTGGCATTTTTGGTGCAATTACTCATGGCTTGGGACTTTTGTTGCTGGGAGAGGAGGTACCTTATAATTACAACTTGGCAGTCATTCTATGGATTCCAATTAGCAGTCGTAGATCTGTTTGGCCTATTTCTTTAATTTTTGTTGTGAGCATGCGTTAATAGTTTAAAAGGTAATCGGATTTGACAAGAGTAATAACTGGAAATTGATTTACTATATGTTATTTGTGTCCAAGACTATGGTGAAAGTATGGAGTTATTTTCTTGCACCATCTGATCTGTTATTTCACTCGAACTCTGATTTTTGGGTATTTTCTACATGGTAGCAGTTGGATTTCACTGCGGTTCTGATTCACCTATTTGGTTACATCTCATAACCCAATTTCTCGGATCATGATGGCACCTACTATACCCTGATAGGAGAACCAACCCTGTAGTATGAAGTCAGAGGACTACTATATCGAATGCAGAAAGCAAAAGTTTAATAAATAGTACATCAATAAAAGCAGAAAAATAAAGAGTAGAAAATGCCCCAAAACCCGGTATCAGTGTAATGCAAAACCTCTAAGTATAGAATAAGGAATCAAATGTCTAACACAACTATATCTCCGAAAATACATAGAGATCAAAATCAAGGTTGAAGAGATGTAGGAAAACCTTGAAGCCAAGCTCACCCTGAGTCTCTAAAATCAAAAGAATCTACATGAACAACGATCTGTAAATCAAGGTCGGAAACCTGTACTCGGATTTGTACATCGGTAAATGTAGTATGAGTACAAGTTGTTGATGCTACCCATACCTAGTAGGCTACGAGGGCCCACTATGCACATAATAATAATAAAAATATTAAATAACGTAAGAGAATAAATAGCATCAAAGAATCAAATAATATGTCATAGAAGCTAGCTACTCAAGTAAGAATCAAGTAACAAGTAGAACATGTATCGCTAGCTAATCACATAACAGGATTTCAGGCAATGAAGGAAAATGTACTCGGAATCCATCCAACAATATATATGAATAATAAAAAATTACTCAGGAGTCAATAGAAGAAAGGAGGAAAACATGGACGATATACCGGTAATCTTAAGAAAGGGATGAATGAATGAACAATAATATAACGCTCAATATCCCACATAACATGAAATATAAAATAACCAATAAGAATAGCTATGTAGTAATGACAGTTAAAAAGTAATGCATATAAACGATGTCAAGTCCCCCAGAAAGAAGCACATCGTACATAGAAACACGCTCACCCATAGGCATCACCATACTACTAGGAGTACACTAAAGAAAATAAATGCAAAAAAGTAAATACACACCATGAAGTAACTAGTCACGTGTACTTTCGATACGCATAGGTCCAGCAGGAAAAACCCATGGAAGGCTACCCTAAATATTCTCGGTATATCTCTGGTCTATCCTATACCCCCCTCCCCCCCTCAGTGTCACCGAAGCCCGGTGGTAAGGTCCATGGAGGTATGCTTACCAAGTACAATCTCTGAAATAATCATAACCTCACATCCCAAATCACAAAGCCTCAAGGTCTCATAGTTTGGCATCCTATGCCTCATATCAATACTATCATCAAGTTGTACTTGGCAAGTCATGACATATAACGCCTCAATATAATGGTATCACCAATATCACAATAGATCAAGTATCATCAAGTCTCCACAACCAGTAAGTGTGATAAGTGTCAAAAAGAGATACTCACTATTGTACGACGACGGGCTCAAGTGCCAGCGGCTGTACTCAAT
>JBDJHY011040704.1:0-14241 GCA_039654485.1 Withania somnifera
GTTGTTCCTGCTCTCTCTTTGGATTGGACTTTTCTCAAGTGTATTCTTTTTTAGACAAACTTGCATTAGACTTTTCTTTATACTCTGTACATAGAGGCTCTTTTTTATTTACACTGATACCGGGTTTTGGGAGTTGTTGATTCTATTATTATATTATGTTATTTTGTCATATTACCTTGTTATTATACTTCTAGTTTTTGCTATTGTTAATAGTAGGCCTCTCCTTTGGTTTTGGGCTACAGGATTGGTTCTCCTACTAGTGGAATAGTAGGTGCCATCATGATCTGAGAAATCGAGTCATAACACCGGGCTATATTCTCCCATTTCCACTAGGTATAGGCATCCTCTGAGACACACCTCCTAGTCTCTACTACTCAAACTTCACTTGCTAACAGTTTGAGAACATAGAAACAAAGTTTGTCATATCTTTCCCCATACCACACCACCAATAAGGCTGACACGGGTCATGATACTTCTTCGTCACCGATGAATGAATACAATAACTAGAAATTTGGGCCTCCTCTAAGATCCACCTTACCAAACTACCAAACTTAAGGTCGCAAATCCTGCCCCTACTCCTTAAAATACCCTTGAATCCAACTTGGACATCTTGGCCTCACCCCAATGCATGTTATCAAGAATATTCCTCAACTTAGCATCATCAAACTAAGTGGCACAAATCTTCTCTATCAATGATGATTGGCCTCTACACATGCAAGAGCACCACCATCATCGAAATTACAATCTCACTAAGTTGTTGTCTATACTCTGAACATCCCTAGCTAAAGGTGGCTCCTTAGCCCAAATACAAGACAAACTACCCATCCTAAAGGATTTCCTACTAAGGGAATCTGCCACCTTGTTGGCCTTGCCTAGATGATACAAAATAGTGATGTCATAATCCTTAAGCAACTCCAACAAACACCGTTGCCTCAAGTTATGGTCCTTCGGGCTAAAAATGTACTAAAGTCTCCAATATTCAGTGAATACTTCGCAATACAGCCCATACAAGTAATGTCTCCACAACTTCAAAACCAATACCACCATTGCAAAATCTAAGTCATGAGTTGGGTCATTCTTCTCATGTACCTTCAACTGCCTCGAATCATAAGCTACTACTTTAACCTTCTGAATCACACCCACCCAATCTAACCCTCAAAGCATCATAGTATATGACGAAGACTTTTCCCTGTATAGGGAAAGTAAGAATTGGAGATGACGTCAATACTAATTTGAACTTTGGAAAGATCTGCTCACACTCATCAGACCATTGAAAAGGTACATCTTTTTTAGTTAGCCTAGTCAATTAAGAGGAAACATAAGAAAACCCTTAAATGAACTTCCTACAGTACCCAGCAAAACCAATAAATCCCTGAATCTTAGTTGGTGAGGTAGGCCTCACCAATTCATGCACTCCTAAAACCTTGTTTATATTTACTATAATACCCTCCTTGGACACTACGTGTCATAGAATGACACTGAACTCAACCAAAACTTGCACTTCAAGAACTTGTCATATAATTTCTCATATCTCAACCTCGGAAGTATTATCCTCAAAACATGGTTATCCTCAGTCTTGGAATAAACCAAGATATCACCAAGAACACAAACACAAACGAATCCAAATAGGAATGGGATACTCCATTTATCAACTCCATAAATGCAGTTGAGGAATTAATAAGCCCAAAAGACATTACCAAAACTCAAAATGCAAAATGTGGTATGAAAAGCCATCTTTAAAATATCTAAAGGTCTAATCCTCAACTGATGGTACCCGGATCTTAAGTCGGTCTTAGAAAAGATAGCATCTCCCTATATTTGGTCCAACAAATAATCAAAGCAAGGTAAGGGACACTTGTTCTTCACGGTCACTTTGTTTAACTATCCATAGTCAATACACGTATGCATATAACCATTTTTTCTTCATAAACAAGATTGGGACACCCCAAGGTGATACACTAGAGTAAAAGAAATCATTGCTAAAAAGTCCTATAACTGCTCTTTCATCTCTTTCAACTCAGCAGGAGCCTTACGGTAAGGAGGAATAGAAATTGGCTTAGTTCCAGGCTCCAAATCAATACCAAAATCAATATCCTTATTAGGAGATACACTAGGAAGGTCCATTGGAAAAACATCATTAAACTCTCTAACCACAAGAACCGACTCTAAGGAAGGGGGATCAACACTAGCATCTTGCACAAAAGGACAAATAAGACATACACCCCTTCCTAATAAACCTTCAAGCCTGAAGAAAAAAGATAACTCTACGAGGATATGACCCACATGTAATCTTCCACTCAACTTGGAATACCCAGCATGCATAATGGAACAGTCTTGGCATAAATCTAGAATAGCATGATAAAGAGCAAGCCAAGCATACCCAAAATGACGTCAAAGTCTACCATTTCAAGTAATATCATGTATAATTAAGTATCATACCCCAAAAAGACTACTAGATGGGATCGATACACTTGATCCACCACTCACCCACAGGATTAGACATATAAAGAGGGCTGGGCAATTCATCAGATAACATGTCAAAACAAACAGAAAATATAAAAATATATAGGAATTTGTAGATCCTGGATCAAATAACACTGATATATTCCTTGAGAAAATTGGAATGATACCTGTAATCACAGCATCATAAATCCCAGCCTCTGGTCTCCCGAGAAAAGCATAGCACTATGTGCGCCCACCTTTAGGCTGAACAGGAGCACGACCTTGAACCTTTCTTGTCTGCTGTGACCCTCTACCACTCTGAGCACCTCTTTCTATGTGTTCACCTCCCTTAGGTCTAACATTACGCACCAGTGCTCTAGATGGAGCATATGAGGCTGAGAAGCCTGCTAAGACTCAATCAGTATGTTCTGGGGGATTGAAACTTTGCCTATAACCTAGCTCGCCACAAGTAAAACAAGCACTTGGAGCTAATGGCTGATATGATGAACTCTAAAACCGTGAATGGGCATCTAAGCCTGAACCCCTCTAGTAAGCCTCAGAACAACTCGGTGTGGGACTGGATGCACTATGATTGACTAACTAGCACCCTAAGTATGCATAGATGTCTACAATGGTGCCTGGCGGTGAAAATGACTCCCCTACTAAAGGGAACCCTTTCCTTAAGATGAGGCACCAAAAAACTGACCATAAGAATAGGGCTTCATTCCCCTACTATCACTAGTTTAACCTCTACACAGCTTTTCAGACCCTCTCACTGCCTTAATTAAACTATAATATCGATGTTTGAAGATACGACTCATACCTCTCATGAACCTAGATAACTTCTCCTTCTCGTTGGGTAAGATAGCCAAAGCGTGCCTAAAAAGCTCATAGAAGGTTGGCCTACTATAGGAGGTTGGCCTACTAGAACCTGAATCACGGGTAGCCGGCTCACCTATCTGAACTACTGGTTGTAGCCCACTGACTCATAAATAACTGCAATAGCTCTCTACTCTAGGGTATCTGCCCCTGTCATGGTCTAAGAACCCTGGTGCATACCGCCCTAAGTTAAACTCTTAAGTTCCCCAACTAGCTTGAAAAAAGTATCCTATTGTAGTGGGGCTGCAATATAGTCCTAAGCTCTATCCTCGTCTCTATCTAAACTAGACTCAGGTGAAGATTCTCTAGATTTACTCCTAGTTGGGGCTGCCCTTCTAACTCCCACTTGGGCTCCACCTGTGCCTCTCACTCTTTACCTATCCCAAGTACCTAGATCAGGAATATCCTCATCACCCCTGTCAATAGCATCTTTGTCCCTCACCATCTATCAAATAAAACATGCAAGGACTCAAGGACTCAGTATACGTGAATTAACCATGCTATATAGAAGTTAAATAATGAACAAATGTTCCCAAAAGTTCTATTTCCTCTCGAGGATAAGTACGTACATCTCTGCACCGATCCACAAGACTCTACTAAACTTGGTTTGTGAATAGTGGTACCTATGAACATAGGGCTCGGATACTAACTTGTCATGCCCCAAAAACCAGACATGAAAGAACCCACCTTCCTTGTCCCAATAGGTCTAGAAAAAAATAACAAAGTAGGTAAAAGCGAAACTTAATCATAAAATCTTAAAATGGGAGCCAATATGATAACATGTAAGTATATAAGTCTACCCAAGAACAGGTGTCATTATCACAACCACTATGGAATACAAATACAAGGAGTCTGACTATCTATACAAAGTCTTTACAAATTAAAGGCAACTGATGAAAGAGTGAGCAACTACCATTAGATCCTCAAAGCCTGCCTGGATGATGAGAAGATGGAAAATCTCTAAGTCTGAGGCCTTGTATCTTTACAAAGTGCAGAGAAAGTAGAGTGGGTACTAGACCAACTGTCCTTGGTTGGCTAACTATAAAAAGAAATAAAATCTCCCTAATCTCCCACCATTCCTCTAATAATACTAAAACCTAATCCCAATAACATTTTATAAAAATACAACAAATATGATCAAATAGTCAACTCAATAAATCATGTAATAGGGATGAAGAACCACGAAAGTCTGAATCCAGTAATAACCAAAGTTATCAATAGGGCCCTCAAGTCCAAAACAACTCATCATAAATGGTATTTCTCAATTCTTTGATAGTATCCAAAATCAATCATTATACTGAAGTATTTGGTCAGAGCCTCGGCTATACCTCTCAAATATACATATATAGACACGCAGTCATGACCTTGGCTATGTCATTCAATAACATAGGCATCTTTTTAGGGTCTTAGCTATTCCTTTTTCACAATATAATCATATCATCATATAATAGAAACTCGGTCAGAGCCTCGGCTGTGTCCTTCCCAAAATCTCAATCAAGGCTCTATGGTCAACAAAATTAGTATAAAAAAATTTGATGATCTCATTAAGGTATATTTCAGGATTCATCATCAGGTTTCATCAAAGAATAATCATCAGAATTCAACCATAGGAAATATTACAAGATGAGATTTCAATTCAATACATAAGCGCTTTTGAGAAATTTCTTATAAGAAGGGCCTCTTTATTTCAATTTAGCCTCCCTGACATCAACATTTTAAATATCAAGATTACCTTTTATTTATCGTGAACCTTTACATCAAAAAGTGTATAATTACACCTCAAACCTTATTCAAGTGTTCATTTCAACACATGTTTCGATCCAACAACTTACAATGCAATTCAATTAAGGTCATGGTTCCAGAAACCATCAGTCAAGTTCTTTGTAAATAATAGAAAATTTCCCCAAAGAATTCATATAATCCTATGTTGGAAGAAGGTGAAAAAATTATAAAGAAATTGTTAGCAATTTGTGGAAAGCCATTAACCCTCAACTTGCCTTAGTTTTGAAGAAAATAGTTAGTCATCTATCTTTCCCTTCCGGAAGACCTCCAATGGAGCAAAATTGTGTCACACATAGAAGAAATACACACTAATCAACACCCAAAAACAAATAATCAAGATTGATGTAAACACTGACCCAGGTTCGACGGAGTAAAAATCGAATTTTGATAATAAAATAATATTAACCATCACTATGAGATGCTAAATATTAAGTTTCATCGAAAATCCATTCCATTTCATTACAAAAATCTCAAGTTCTCCATCATTTAAGAGTTCAACAATTACCCATTGTTTTAGACATCAAAAGAATGAACTTTCTACAAAAATTCATGTCAAAGTAGCTTAGATCTGATGTAAATAGGTTTGGGGAACTTATCCTATTTGTTAGCCTTGAAGACCTTATTCTTCTATGTAAACAATGGGGTTTTAGTGTGACTTTGCATAAGAGAATAAACACTAAGATGTAAGATTCTATTTGAAATAGTGCCCACTATCAGGCGCCTCACCGCATTCGCTCTACCTAGTTGCGATCTTCCTGAGCAGGACAGGGTCATTATCGCGATCACATTGAAGAGTTATGTTTGTGAGGGACTGTACTTAGGGAAATTACCTCGATCTCGAAGAACATGGTTCTAGGTACCTAGCATAATCATGATAGCCCACTGTGATCGTTCCAATAGATGTGATAGCACCAGTTTTGACAGCAACTAACAATGACTCAAGGACATTGCATAGGCCTTTGGTGTTTGTTCGGAACCCCTTTCAGACAAACCAGATATGAACATATACTAATTTCAATAATCCAGACTCAACGAAACAATAATATCACGTATATGAGGTTTAAGAGGCCAAAAACTATCTTTTTACCAAAAAGGTCAAAATGTTATAAGAACTTTTCTGAACCAAGGGGACCCTCATTCTAGGCCAAATTCCACCCTCAATTCCAATACAACCATCAGATTTTTTATCCGAGCTCTCTAAGACAAAATGTTGACCCAAGTCAACCCTTTCAGTAATAACTCAACATTTAGCCCGTCTAAGTGCTCAAACTCACTATGGAAGATCAAAAAAGGAAAAAGAGGGTGTAACTAAAACAAAATCAACATTATGGAGCACTAATGGAACTAAAGGAATTCTAATACAAGGTCCCAAACTCTAGATGAGCCCTAGAGTTCCTCATTTGAACATAAAAGCTCCAAAACCTCAAATTTCCATATCCAATCTCATCCTGCAACAAACCAACCACGGAATCACACTTAGTTTGATATAATAGAAATATGGAAGGGAAAATAAAGTCAAAATACTAAGAAAAAGAAAAAATAACCTTTCGAGTCATTACAATACAACCCTTAAACAATGTACAAACAAAATGTTAGGCTTGCCATTGAAAAACATAAGGAAAGCTCAAGATCAAGATCATACAAGATACCATGAGAACCCTATAATTTTTGGGGTACCGAAAAGCTAATCAGCAAGAATACATTTCCTCTAATGACCCCTATCGGTATGTGCACGACAGAAAGAGGGCAAAAGTGCAACATAAGGACAAAACACAAGTACCTAGTAGGCACTATATGCTAACTGGAAAAAATAATGTATAAACAAAGTAAATGGGATATCAAGAATAAACAGGCTAATATGAGAAATTAAAACAACAACAAGGGAAGGGAATAGACACAACTACAACTAATAGGAGACATGAATATGCGATTGAGTGAATAAAAATAGTGGTAACACTCCTAAAGCAAGAAATTATTCGTACAGATTTATCTAAGAAATGGCTATCCAAAATGATTAATACTAAGCAATGTGTACATAATTAGGTCTTCAAGAGGGATAAACGACAATAGAATGACCAAATACTAAGGACACTAACATAAGGACATAAATATAAGTAAGAGATCAAGTAAAACCCAGATATCGCCCCATTCAGTCACTTGGTACAACTAATAAAATGAAACATACAATACCTACTTGACCCCTCATCTGATCAATAGGCATAACTAAGAAAACCAATAATGCACTGTAACTTCCCCCGTAAGCTAGGAGGGTACAACTAAGCATGATAAATATGAATACAATTAGTTGAGAAAATTATATCATAGGCATTGCGAATCAATCCAGTAGATCGCTCCTTCAGATCCTTCTATTTAGGGCCATCCCAAGATTTCACCTTAATATCAAAAGGAATAGACTGCATATCTACATTCTTTACCAAGACAGCACCCCTTCTAATATGAGAGAATAATCTATATCAGTTGAAAATCATAGACGGATCATGTATAAAATATCTCAGTACCACCTCCCATTCGAGAGAAGTGTACATATATATATAGGAAAACTCTTTAAAGTTTAAGCCAAAAAAATATTCCATTTTAGCTGATCAGGTATTCATTCCTTTGACTAAACCCTTCCAGCAGATTGCCCCTTCAGATCGTTCCATTTGGGGCTAGCCCAAGATTTTACCTTAATATCAAAAGGAGTGGACCGTACATCTTCATTCCTTACTGGGAAAATTCCCCTTATAATATGAAAGAGTGATCTATATCAGCTGAAAACCATAGCTGATTCATGTATAAACTAGCTCAGTACCACCTCACATTCGAGCAAAGTGTACATATGTATATAGGAAAACTCATTAAAGTACACATCTATATAAGGAATCACATTTAGTTTTATATTACAAGAATATGAGAGGGAAAATATATTCAAAATAACAGGGAAAAGAAAAAATAACCTTTAGGGTCATTACAATACAGACCGTAAAATACGACCAAACTAAATGTCAGGCTTGACATCGAAAAATATAAGGAAAGTTCCATATTAAGATCAAACCAGATGCCATGAGAACCCCATAATATCAGGGGTACCAGAAAGCTAATCAGCACGACTGCATCTCCTCTGATGAGCCTATCGTTATGTGTACCATAGAAAGAGGGCAAAAGTGCAACATGACGACCAACCGAAAGTACTTAGTAGGAAACATAGGTTGACTGTGCATAAATGAAGTAAAAATAAAGTAAATAGGAGGTCAAGAATAAACAATCTAATATGAGAAATTAAAACAACGACAAGGGAAGGGCATCTACACAAATACAACTAACAGGAGACATGAATGTGCGATTGAGTGAATAAAATAGTGGTAACACTCCTAAAGCAAGAAATTATTCATACAGATTTATCCAAGAAATAGCTATCCAACAAGATTAATACTCAGCAACATGTACATAATTAGGTCTCTGTAGAGGCATAAATGACAATAGAATGACCAAATACTAAGGAACACTAACATAAGGACATACATATAAGTAAGAGAGCAAGTAAAACCCAAAAATTTCCCTATCTGGTCACTTGGTACAATTAATACAATGAAATATAAAATACCTACCTGACCCCTCATCCAATCAATAGGCATAACTAAGACAACCAAGAACTCACTATGACTTCCCGTGTAAGCCAGGAGGGTATAACTAAGCTCGATAAATTTGAATACAACTGGCTGAGGAAATTATATCAGAAGGCATTATGAATTAATACAGAAAATAGCGCCTTCATATGCTTCCATTTGGGACCAGCCCAATATTTTAGCTTAATATCAAAAGAAGTGACCGCACATCTACATTCCTTACGGGAATGGTCCCTCCTAATATGAGAGAGTGATCTATCAAAGTTGAAAACCATAGCCTGTTCATGTATAAAATTACTCAGTACCACCTCCCATTTGAGTAAAGTGTACACATGTATATAGGAAAACTCTTTAAAGTTTCAACTAGCAAAACATTCCATTTTAGCTAATCAAGTATTCATTCCTTAGACTAGTTCCTGGGTTGTGGCTAACTACTGCACAATCTAAAGTCAAGAATGCAATATTGTAGCATAACCATAATATAAATGAAACCTAGGTATAACTAGTATAGTCTAGAAGCCACGAGATAAGAACACAACTCACACAAAGAATACAAAACAGCCCATCATTACCTCTAAGGTCCAAAGACCACTCACAATAGGCAAAAACAATGCTACAACATTCCAAGAACAACTGTATCCCCAGATGTTGTCATAAACATAGTGATTAAATCAGTAGTAATGATAGGAAATGAATCAATCTAACAACCCCTCCCTAAAATAACCAATCACAATTTAAATACGGTACAAGCCCTAGTATAAAGGATAAGGTAAATCGTAGCCTGCCTAGACGCTAGCGAAATCTGAATTTCCTCTAAATCATCAAATGCCTTTCTAGCCTGAAAAATATAATAAAAAGTATTGGGAGGTAGGCCTTATTTTAGGGAAAATATGGTTCAAATTTAATATCAAATAGATTGCAATGCATCCCTAATTTTCCAAATAAAGTTTAGGTTAAGAAAGAAAAATTAAGGATTTTATATGTGGAAAATAGAGAGAAAGCAACCTGGAAAAATGAGGAAAACTCTCCCAAAAGATTTTCTAAAGATTCTTCGAAAATTCCCAATAATTGCACGTTAACGCATCACCAATTTATCTCACAAGAGGATTTTTGAAGTAAAGAAAATGTTAGAAGAGAAATGGAGAAGAAGGATGGAACTGGCCTTTTATTAGCCTGGTCACACACCTCCATGATCACGAATGGGTCACATGAATAAGGATTTTAGTCAGATTAGAAATTAGAATAGCAGTTAGTCTACCATAAATACGGTGAAGACTAGTGGAGGTTTGGGTCTTCTCAGGTCATCGCGAGCATGACCCACCTATTGCGATCGAGCCTCCTAATTTATTTGGGCAATGTGAACATAGCCTAGTTCTGTGATAAAAAAAAAAAGAAAATCCTCAACCTCTAAGAATGCGTACAAAGGCCCATGATCACAGAGAAGGAACCATAGTGTCACCTTTGACAGAAAGGTTGTTGTTTTCAGCCAAAAAAAAAAAAAAACTCTAACGATAGGATCAAAATTTGTTCAGAATACAAAATTCACTAACTAAATATGAAAACAACATGGAAACAAAACTCTTGACTAGATGGAATCAATGAAACTTCCATCTGAGAATATTTGAATAAAAAGAGGGTTAGGACCAATAGAACTAAACGAGTTAAGGAAAACTCAAAACCAACCAAACCTTCATAATGAGGCCAGACACCCCAGTAAGCATTCCAATAACCATAACAACCTTAACTCAACATTGTAAAGCTGATGGAAGAGTTGAAATTCTGATCTGACTCTCCGATCACCAAAAGACTACTCCAACCAAAAAATCAACTCTAAATGTACTGAATTTCAAAAAACTAGCTCAAAACTAAATAAAAAAAAACTGAAACCTGAACCAATGGTTTAACTGGACCAAAGACCACATTACATAGCTATTGGAACTATCGAAATTCTTTTCTGAGCTTGTTTTTAAGAATTCACTATAAATTTCAATTGTTCTAAAGTTAAAACCTCAAAATAGGAAAACTAAAATAACATGAAATTGAACTACTAGGAAATCAAACTAGAAGCCCCAACAATTCATGAATGACTTAGGGAAGATATAGTAAGTATTTGAACATAGAAAATGAATAAAAGAATAAAAATGACTTCAAGGATCATCAAAAAGAGTTGTAAGATCTAGAATTTGTGGTTCTTCAATGGATATCCTGGATGGAGGCGTCTATCTATTCAAGATCTAAATTATTTGGTGTATAAATATAAGACCTCATTCCATGTAATGTTTTCTCAGTCTCTTCATAGTCATTAATCCCATCAATGGAAAAATTCATGATAATAGACATCAATGTTTCTAATGTGAATGTCTTCTTATGGGTTATGATCAACTTCATCAATGGTGTCAATGACAGATATGACTCAGTAATTCCTTGGATTTATTAATCGATATTCACACATTAAATATGAACTCCTTATCATTTAATCTGAAGATTAGCTCTCCACTCTCCATGTCAAGAAGTTCTCTCCAAGTAGTCAAGATAGTTTTTCTTGAATAATGGTAACCTCAAAATTAACTTTGCAATCACAGATCACAAAGTCATCTATAAATATAAAGGTTTCAGTATTTATCAAGTTGTTATAAAGGATGCCCATAGGCCTCTTAAATTAACGAACACTGATTAATAGCCACATAGTTGTGGGTATGGGGTTTCCCAAGACAACTATCTCAATATGAGAAGAGGCATAAGATTTATACTAACATCAAGATCACACAGTGCCTTTGAAAATATCAATTCCCCAACAATGCAAGGAATTTTAATGGATAATAATCCATTTTTATGCACTACAAAACATGAATCTATTACATTATAGTGATGCAAATTGTCGGTCAGCTCATAACTAACTATTCTCTTCTTGTAACAAGATCTTTCATGAACTTATGCATATCCTGGCATTTGTTCAAGCACTTCTACTAATGGAATGTTCATGGGCAATTATGCTAGAATATTCAAAAACTTACAAAATTTACCATCTTCCTCTTTCTCTTCAAGAGTTGTGGGAAGAATGGTGAAGGCTTTGAAATGATATTCACAAGCTTTGAGCCCTCCTTTTCCTTTCCCTTATCATTATCCACCTCTTTAGTGTAATGACCCTCATGGTCATTTATGATAAATACGTGATATTTTGAATTCTAGAGCATTTAGGTAGTTTCCCTAAGTCATCCACGATTCGGATCCCTGGCGACTTGGTTGAGAAATATTACAAATTCCTTTTTTTTAGCCTAAAACTAAGTACACATTGACCAAAGTCAACTATTTTTAAGACAATCTCGGAATTTAATCCCTACAGTTCCGTTAGCTTCGGAATACCAAAAAAAGTCAAGATTGAACTTAAGTTTATCTTTTGGGGGTTTCATTTACAAGTTATACGTTCAAATTGTGGATTTTAGTTAAGTTTATCGGCTAAAGAGGAGTTTGAGTGGTATTTTTATGTTTGGAGTATCGGATTGTAATTCTAACACCTCAAGAAGCTCCAAAATGAAGATTTTAGTCTATGTGAGGTATTGGTTTAATTTTTTGATTTGTTGTTGCATTTTCGAGGTGTTGGTGTAGAAGTGCACTTTTGGCTACTTTTGGTTTGAGGGGTCATTTTACATAAACGACCTCAAATTTTAGTTTCGTCAATTCCATTAAGCTCAGAATGTTGTTTTCATACTGTTTCCATATTTGGATTGTCAAAATTGGACTCTATTTGATCCCAGAATCCCGGGTGGAAATTCTAAAATTTTATTGTAGTGACCTGAAGCTGGTGCAGGTACTACCTTCTGCGCCATCACGGACCCCTTAACGCGATCGTGATGAACAAAGATCTTCATCTATGGAATTGTGGTTCCCTAGGCATGATCGTGATGTGTTCCAGGAAATCCTTCATCTCTATTACAGCCCTTCATGTGATTGCGGTGCTTTATATTTTCCTTCAGCATGATTGCGGTCAGAGCATGCAATCACGATGCATCGCGTCTGGCAGTATATAGTTTTCTGCACGATCCTCCTTTATTATTTTAGCATCCATACTTTAATTTTTTCCATTCTAGAGAAAAATTAAACCATCAAATAACAATTCAAGGTCCAGGAATTCCTCACATCATTCCCCTTTCTATTCCATATGAATTTGGGTAATTTTCCTTCTCTTCTTCTTCCTTATTTCTTAGTTTTCATCCATTTATGGCCTAAAAGTTAAGGTTGACAAAATCATCCCATAACTCATTTATTTTCTTATAATTCTTTGTTAATTGGATATATGTTGCTCCTAAGACCGTTCATTCATCATAATTCCAACGTTACATTCATAAAGATTGAATCTTTGACCCTTTTTGGGTTAATTCTATCCTGGCTGAGTTGAAGCCTTTCCCGTGTTTGCATTGTGCTAAATTTTGGATCATGTGTTCCTAGTAACTTTGGGAACCTCATAGTAAAATTTATTTTCAATTCCGGTGAGTGGGCCCCGCAAGCCCATTTTAGGCTTGATTTTGGGTCCAGTCCGAAACTTAGCATAAAATACACTGTTAGACTCGTATTAACATATGGAATTCATTGACACAAGTTTTAGATCATTCAAAGATCATTTGATATTAGTCAGAGCAATATGCGTAAGATCACAGCGTTTTGTTATCGGATGACAAGTAGGATCCGAGGGGCTATCTCTGCGCTTATGGCATTAAAAATGTACTAAATAGCATCCTTGTGGTTGTTAGCTAGGTTGTATAGTACCCTTGTATCGTTCTTTCATCCGTTCCATGTTGATATTGATATTTTGGCACCCGTGTGATATAGGGCCCGAGACTTAGTGTGGGATTAGTGTTTTACACTCTTATTCAGTTATTTATCCTTTCACTTGAGGTTACCGGTATACCAACCATGTTCTACTCCTACCTTCTTAGATTCCCATTTATTGTGTTATAGCTCACATATATTGTTTCAAGCATACCAGGTACATTCTCTTTCATTGCTTGTGAGCTTGTTATATGATTAGCTAGCCCTATTAGTCTATGTGACAATTGCTTTGAACTTGAGTTGATAGTTTTCCCGTATTGTACTATTTGCTTCTGTGACCCTTTTGCTTATTCTCTGTTATTTGCTACTTTTATTATTATTATGTGCTCAGTGGGCACTCAAAGCCTACTATGTACGGGTTGCTTCACCGACTTGTACTCATACAACACTTGAACATGTGCAGATCTGAGTACAGGTTCCCATTCGTGATATACAGATAGTTGTTCGTTCGAATCTTATTCACATTAGAGATTCAGCGTGATCTTGGCGTCCAACTTGTTCCTGCTTTTCTTTGGACTAATGTATTTGTTGATCTCTATTGTATTTCAAAGATATCCTTATAGTACACTTATTTTAGTTTTATCATTTCTGTACTTAGAGGTTCTTCTGACACTTATACTTGATTTTGGGTATATTATGTTATTCTTTAAGACTTCTGCAAAGTATTAATTTATCTTGACTTTTG
>JBDJHY011040814.1:0-20634 GCA_039654485.1 Withania somnifera
ATTATTATTATTATTTGTCTAGTGGCCTCTCGAAGCCTAATGGGTACGGTTACTTCGACAGCCTGGACTCATACTACACTTGCACATGTGTAGATTCGAGTACAAGTTCTCGACCGTGATTACAGATCACTGTTCATGCATACTACATTCTACTTCAGAGATTTAGGGTGAGCTTGGCATCTGGCTTTACCTGCTTCTATTTGGAATTATCATTTCTATTTGATCTCCATGTATTTTCAGAGATACAGTTGTATTGAACAGTTTGATTTCTTGTTTTGTACTGAGTGGTTCGTATGAAACTGACATCGGGTTTTGGACATTTATTTTGACTCTTATTACTTCCTCTTTATTCACTTATAAACTGCTATTTTTAGCTTGTGATTTCCGCATTTGATATAGTAGTCCTCCACTTCATACTATGGGGTGGGTTCTGCTATTGGTGGTATAGTAGGTGCCATCATAATCCGAAAACTCAGGTCGTGACAGAGGAAAAGAAGAAGGATGAGCTTTAGGTAAATTACTATGGAATGCCGAGTTATTTTGACATGAAAGAATTTTCTAGAGTGAAAAATTAAGATGATCGTCCTTATTGACCCCTTTCAACTATTACACAAAAAAGCAATCCGCTCAACAAAGAAATTTCACAATAAAATTGAGAAAGCCAAATGAAATAACTGGTAATGATGACTTGGTGTCCGTTGTTGTAATGAACTACAAAATCCCGGACTTGCTAAAATATTTAGAGTTTGAAAGGTTCTGAAAGAAGCACTAGGAGTTAATTTTGCTTGCTATTTTTTGGGCCAAAGATATTAATCAAGTAGACCAACTGTGTAATGACCCTCCGAGTTGTTTTGTGAGTTTTCTATATCTTTCCTATTTTAACCTACTTCATAATTTGTCTATGTAATTTATGACTTATGGAATGATTTTTAGAATAAATTATATTTTTGAGAAAATATAGCATTCTAAATTAAATTGAGAGTAATATAATTTTTGACAAAGAATAAGGAAAAGCAGGTGAGTTTTAGAAGTTTAATAGAACAAAATAAAAGGATAATAAGGAAAAAGAAAAAAGAAAAAAGAATGATAAAAATGCGTAAAGCCCAAATTGAAAAGAAAAGAACAATTAAAGATGGTCGCCACCACAAATAGAAAAGGAAAAAAACCCAGTAGAAGTAAGAAATAGAAAGGGAGAAAAAGGAAAAGAAAATGAGAGAGAAAAAATAGGAATTTTCATTCCAAAATATCAAGGTAACACTTCTGTACTTTTCCATGAGATTTTTATGTGATTATAGTAGAATATTAGGGTAGAAAATGGATAAATTATACTAAATTTAAAAAATTTTGACTCATAGTTCTTAGAGTAAATTCTTGATTTGGGCGAAATAATGAACCATTTTAGTTGAAATTTAACATGTGAGGTTGTTTTATTATCGGTAAATATAGTATGAAAAAAATTTAAATTTGAACTGAGACTCAGCGTGACTTTTAACCTGATTTTTGAGCCAAGGGTAAGTATAGCAATATTGGTGTCATTAAATTGGTATCGATATGATAATTTTATAATTGAACAAATTTGGACGTTCTGAGGTAAATGAAAAATCTCTTTCAAATTATCCTACTCGATTGGATTCTTTGATCGAGGTAGGTTACGGTTAATGAGTAGTAGACTAAACTTTATTAACGCATTCATACCATAAAAGTGACGACATACAATACAGAGACTTAGCGGAAACACTAAAAATAACAATAATAATAGCAGTGATGAGCGAACTATGTAATATATATCTGAATGAATCTATAATAAGGAAAAATTAAATTCATATACTCTGAATAATGAACACTATATATCTAAAGATCCTCTACTACATAAGACTGAAACAACTAGAGCCAATATATAGCTCACAAAAGAGAATACTATAACAAAATAGTCTGAAGTAAATGAAAGGATCCAGAAACAGCTAGCTGATCATCAAGGCCCCCGAATTATAAGGACTCACCACTATAAGACAATGTAGGCATACATTATGCATTAGTATTTGTATGTGCTGGTATGTAAGCATGATTGTATAGAAAAACTGAGTAGGAAATATGTAAATCATGCTGAATAATGGAAAGCAGGTAAACTGATAAACTAAAATAGCTAAATTGTAAATAATAACATGTAGTTATAAAACTAAATAAAGAAACTAAGAACATAAGTGAATTCTAAAATTCCACTTGTAAACTATAAAATTGTATGAATATAGTGTAAATATGTAAGATGATCATAGAGGGAGATCCGCAGAGTAGTAATTGGCATATCCATTCTCTCTCCACAATGGCAAGCTCCTGGTTCACACCTAGATCTGGCCGGAGAATAGCAAAAGAAAGATCTCAAGGATCTGGGAATATACCACTCCCGATACTCCATTCTCTTATGAATATAAATCATGTGAGCATAAGGAGTCAAGTGTGCTTACCCTACATTGAAATATAGGGACTCTAACTTGCCAAAGTGAGAGTCAAAAGTCTAATTCTAAGATCCTGTAGTGATGCCTCTGTAATTATGGAAAATGAGGACCTATGGTGGCAACGTCTTTTAAGGGTATGCAAATTGAATTCATACTCATCTCGATGCTAGTTACAACTCTCAAACCTGAATACCAGTGCTCATACTATGCTGAACTGGACTAGTAAAATAATGTGTCATTTAAGCCTATACTAGTCATACAAAGATAATTTGAGTCTGTGATTTTTGATCCTGAAATACTGTTAAGCCTGGAAACTAATATTTATTAACATTTGTTCTCAAAGGATTAAAACATATTAAGAGGGGCCATATATAGCCTAAAAACTGATCTTCTATGCATAGTTTTAAAAAATACCTGAAAACTAAACAATACATGTAAGATTTGCTTAAAAATTAAAATAACTGAGTGTTATCATGTAGCCATGAGGGAATATAACAGATAGATTGGAGTCATATTAAAAGGAAAAATATTTATGAGAAACTATACTAAGAACTAAGATCATGATTAGACATAAATATAAAAATCATACTATGATACAACCATGAAAAACTATAATAAAGCTCATAAAACATGTTTATAATCATGAAAACAATCATATGAGACCAAGTTAGATAATGTTGAAACTTTGGGTAAGAACCCTAATCTTTAAGATCGTTAGAACTTATCTTAAAAGTAGGGCATGAGAGTGAAAAGGGACTCCCATTGAATAACCTACATACCCCGATTACAAAGTTGTTAGGCTAAAAAATATGTTGGAGAATTGAATTTTCTTGAGACTATTGATAAAATCCTATGCTATTACTTTGAGATAATTTTGACAGAGTTTTGGGAGCTTTGGTCATTTTTATGAGGGAAAAAACTCGATGATTTTATGATATAACCGCTAAAACACTCCAAAACTACTTAGTTTAAGGTTAAAAATCTTAGAAAAAGGCCAAAATATCCTTTTAAAGCATGAAGGAAGTTACCTTTAAAATACATCACACATTCCCTTAATATATCCTAGTTACCTTTAAAAGTACTGGTATATAAGCATGTATGTACCAAAAACCTGAGTAGAAAATATGTAAATCATGTTGAAGAATGGAAAGCTGGTAAAATGAAAAACCAAAAATAGCTACATTATAAGTACTGACATGTAGTTATAAAACGAAACTAAGAAACCGAGAACATAAGTAAACTCTAAAATTCCACTTATAAACTATAAAAATGTACATAAGTGCAATATCTGAAAATAGTGTAAATTTGTAAGCTAATTATAGTGGAAGATTCTCTTAACCAACATAATCCATGTGAGTAGATGGAGTCCAATATGCTTCCCCTAACTGAAAAAAGGAGACTCTAACCTACCCAAGTGAGAGTGAAAAGTCGAAGTCTAGGATCCCGTAGTGATGCCTCAGTAATGTTTGGAAATAAAGACCTATGGTGGTAATGTAGTTTTAAGGTATGAGACTTTAAATCATACCACATAATTGCTATATAATACTCTAAAAACTGAGTACTAGTTCTTATACTAATACTGAACTAGACTAGTAAAATATGCTTCATTGAAGCCTGTACTAGTCATACTGAAATAATCTGAGTTTGTGATCAATTTTGATCCTGAAATACTATATGTGCTTAACTTAAGACTGGAGATTGATAGTTATCAACATCTGTGCTCAAAATGTTAAAACATACTGAAAGGTGCCATACATAGCTTGAAAACTGATCTTCTATGCATAGTTTTAACAAACACTTATAATACTAAATAAAACATGTAAAATATGCTTAAAATTGGAAATAACTGAGTGTTATCAAGAAGCTATGAGGGAATATATCAAAAGAATAAATCCTTCATGAGAAATTGGACCGAAAATTAAAATTATGATTATACATGAAGATAAAATGGATACTGCGATGCAATTATAGAAATTATAATAAAGCTTGTAAAACATGTTTATAATCATGAAAAAATCATATGAGATTGAATTTAGATAATATTGATAACTTTGGGTGAGAACCCCAACCTTGGAGATTATGGAATTTATTTTAAAAATCATAACTTAGGCATGAGAATTAAAAGGGACTCCCATTGAATAACCTACATACCTGATTATGAAGTTGTTAGGCTAGAAACTTTGATGGAGACTGGAATTTTCTTGAGCCTAATGATAAATCCTATGTTCTTTCTTTGAATGAATTGTAACAGAGTTTTGGGAGCATTGATTGTCATTATGAGGGAGAAAAGTAGACTATTTTATGATATAACCTCTCAAAATACCCCAAAACAACTTAGTATACAACTAAAAAGGTTCGAAAAGGCTAAAATATTCTTTTTAAAGTGTGTAGAAAATTGCAGGAAAAATCAAAAGTACAGACCATATTATGGGCCATGATATTGATATCACCAACCTATGTTTTGTAATATGGCCGGTAGTCTTGCACAACCTGACACATTTACACTAAAATGGACATAACTTTTACTCCTAACTAAAAATAATTAACGGTCTGCATTGGAATCTAGATTTAAAGAGATTGAATTTGATGGGTTCGGGCAACACAATTCATTATAATTTGGGAGATATAATCACTTGAAGTTGATTCTTATCCTAATGGAAAGTAAAAAACTTGACTGGTAAAATGGCTTTCAATCCAACTTTATTTAGGAGTTTTTTAGGACCTTAATTCATCTCAAAGTACGTCATGTACTTAGTAATTGATATTAGAAATGAATAGGATATGACCAAAGTCACTTTACTTTAAGAGTTATGAGTTTTTTCAGAAAGGATTCCATGGACTAATAGTATTATCCCCGGTTTCTATATCACAGTCCATGGAAACTATTATGGACATAATAGGGGTTTTCAGATCCAATATTAGGGGAAATACTATGGTCCATAGAGTGTTGTATGGTACAATGTCAATTTGATGACTTGTAAGTGTACATCTCACGGATAGACAGTACGATCTGTAGTATCAACACTACAGGCCGTAGAGTCGTCCATACTGTTAGTCTATAGATTTTTATCAAAGTTTCTAAATTAAGCTTGAATATTGACTTTAGGAATAATTCTAGGCATGAAACATGTATGGGATCTCACAGTTACAGAAAAAAGAGTTTCAAAGAAAGGGTATAATGCCTATTTTGAGCAGTGGTACAAAGGTACAGCCTTTACCATTTCTTGTATGAACATGGGCAGAATTAGGTATTGAAAGTATGAAGGATAACACTCAAGAAAAGAGGTATGAAGACCAACATAGGCTTTATGATAGTTGCACGATCCTTTCCATTGATTATTGAGAAAATTCATAGGGATGTTTTTACATATAAAGAATGTTTTTCTCAAGATAACATGCACAAAGGCTCATACGAGTCATAGTGAAGTTGTACAAGACGTCTGAGGGTTCATGGGAAGAATAGTGTTGGTTTATGTTTTTTGATTAAAGACAAGAGGCACAAACATTTCGTAAGGATCATATGAAAGGCCTATGAGCTATACCATTGCTTGTGGGGTTGATCGTGATGGTTATTTCTAAGTGACAGCGTACGAAGCTTTTCTATGAGCTATGGTGCATTTGTACAACCCGTATCCTATTATGTTTTAGATCAGTTTCATATGTTTATAAATACTTAATGTAGTGATTTATTTTGAGGTTACACACTCTTATAAATTGTTTTGAGTATTAATTGTTGTACTCTGAACATGGTTTTCATATTCTATATTTATTGACAAATATCTATTCCATTCTTCATCATTATTCTTGCAAGTAATTACTCAATTCTTGTAAGTGTTATTATGATGTTTTCTTTACTAAATATTTATAACTCTATGATGATGAGTAGCTAAACACCAAAACTAGGATTATAGGAATCATGATGGATTAATGAAGTAGGTTAAGTACATAAGTGATTTTCGTATGGTCTGAATGCATGTAGTATTATTTTTTATTCGTTATGATTGCTTTATTATGGTGGAAATGTTAAGAACTCACCTGTATTCTTTAATTTCTTGGGATAGGGGTGGATATTAGGAAAAGAGAATGACAACAGAGATTTAAAGATTTCATCTAGTTAACCTGAGCCTAGGAGGGAATTGTAAAATATGAGATAAGAAACAAGGGTTAGTATGGAGCACACTCTTAGAATTGGAGGTAATGAGTGCATAGTCATCTTTTAGGTCCTTTCGATGTTTAGGTGAACACAACTTATTTGATTTTTTTGCAGAGTACCAGGATAGATCACTAGTACAAAATATCTAGATTTAAGATGTCATGGGAACACAGTCCTAGTGCTTCACCATCATTGATCACAACCTTAGAAAATCTTTTTTTTTTCTGTTGTTTCACGGTCTAAAACTTAAACCAAAAACCTTAATTTGCTTTTTTCATAATTTTCTTTTGGAAATAGTAACTACAACTGATGTAAAAGTGATGGTAGACTAATTTCCTCCGCATTCCCTGTGTGATTGACCCCAAACCTTGGTTGGGTTCTATATTTGATAATGACCACTTTAAGCTTCTTTTTTGAGGTGTAGTTTTTGGAGATATCAATGAAATTTATACCTAGAACCAGATACAACAGATGATAGTAACAACTCTAAATCAAGAACCTTTAAATGGACACTCAGGATTCATTCAGAATCCTGTACACACAAACCATATATGCTACCCTAATAAATTTGATAATTTGAACTCAATGGAAGAACAAAATGTGAATTCGACGTCTATTCAAACCAATATCTACTGAGGCTAATTTATAATAAAATTTTCCACCAAATGACCAAAATACCCCTAATACCCCTCGAAGTTATCCAAACCTTCTCCTAGACCAAAAACCACCACTTGAATCCAATAGACTCAACAAAATTAATATTAAAGCACTCTAACCTTAATATTGACAAAAGTCAAACTTTGGCCTTACCTTCCGTTTTATCTCGTCAATGATCCAAATTTATCAAAAAAGTCCTAAAATTGAAAAAAGGCATTCTTAGATTATATTCCATATTACAGAGATGATAGAACTGACAAAATTTCATTTTGAGACTCGAAACTTAAAATGTTGACTAAAGTCATAAGTTTTAACACAAAAGCCTTCAAAACTAAAATTTCCTCAAAAATCAAAATTTTCACTCTGGTTCTCAAACCAACCAAAAAATCTGATCAAATAAGATATAAGACAACTATAGAGAAGGGGAAAATGATAATATTCCATGAAAAGTCAACATAGGATTAGTACACCTGATCAACCACTAAGGAATTACCTACAGGAGTAGAAACACAAATAGGTATAGGTAGAAAATTACTTATCAAATCAAATCCAGAAGAAAACTAGGTAGATATATAGGAATATTTATATTGGGATTAAATAACATAGAATAAGGTCTATGACATACTGGATGATATTTGTGATGATTACATCTAAGGCCTCTACCTCTAGCCTATCATGGAAAACATAACACTAACCTCTACCTCGACTAGACTAAAAAACTCCTCTAACACCAATTGATAGAACTATGACCCCAATATTACCCCTACCTATAGTTTAACCACCCCTAACAATTTGTGGTCTACCCAAATCTCTAGCCGATGGTACTAGTGATCTAGATGGATACTGAGAAATAGGTTGGGGTATCTTACAACCTAGTCAATGGTAATTTCTTACCAAATGACTCAGATCCCCATAAGAATAACAAGACCTTAAAATAATGGACTGTTGATGCAATCCAAAGGAACTCAATTAACCACCACAACCTAATTGCCTCTATTAAGGGACCTTACCTAAACTAAAATACCCATGACCAACATGAATACCCTTAAAATGTATATATAACTGTCTAAACGAATCTTTTGTGATGAAATAAACTGCATCTCCTGAAAGATCCTTTACCTTTGAATGAAGAACTCAAAAATTGATCAGTAGTGTACCCTCTTAGTTCTAAACTCCTTTCTCTCTATATGATTGCCTCCTTAGAAGCCTTAAAAACTTCCTAGAAGGAAGACCCTTTTAGGACTCTATGTACTCAATAACACAAAGAGAGTAAGTTAATCCTCATATAAACCTATAAATCTTTTCACCTGGGTCTTAAAGAATTGCCCTAGAATACCTAGATATGGCACAAAAATAGGTATCATACTATACCACTGTCATTCCCCCTTGATTCAACCTTTCAAATTACTGCATGCTCTACTCTCTCACACTCCAAGGGATAAATCTATCATAGAAATACTACAAATACCTCATAAGTCACCGAAATAGATCTTGTGGTTTGTCACTAAGTAGAAGTAGGAAAGATGGATATGGAACTCATGGTAGGGTTGTTGTGCTCTTTTAGAGGATTTGATTTGATTAGGCCATTATTGATTGGTTGAATAAGTTTGAACTATTTTTACCTATTCATTCTTACCTATAATACAAAGAGATATTTTCTCAATTCCACTTTTGTGAGGTAGTTTGTAACATAAATTGCTGATTTTTATTATATCTAACCATGGTACTTAGTTCACATCACAATTTTTATAAATATTAAAAGAGAGATGGGTACAAAGGCTTAGCTTAGCAAAAATTTCCACCCCTTGACCGACGATCAGTCTGGGTAGACTATTCAAGTCTTGGAGGATATTGTTTGGGTTTTTGTTCTGGATTTTAGAGGTTTATAAGATCAATATGTAGCCTTGAAAATTTTTTCTTACAATAAAATCTACAACTAAAGTATTTAGATAGATCTTTTTTGAGGCATTTTATGGTAGACAATACAGACTGCTAGTAGATTGGTTTGATACCTTTGAGGTTAGATGATATGGTACTTACTTGTTATGGGACTCATTAGATATAGTTAGGGTGATCAAGATAGGATATGGGTAGCTCATAGTAGGCAGAAGATTTATACAGACTATAGGATTTATGCCTTAGACTATAGTATTAGTAATGAAGTACTTCCACTAGTATTACCTATGAAGCACGTTGAAATACTGAAGGTACTTAATTTAAGCCTGAAAACTGATATCATAATCTGTGATCAAAATATCAAAATACACTGAGAGGTGCTATACGTAGCCTGAAAACTAATTTTCTATGCATATTTTAGAAAATACTTGAAATGTTGAGTAATCCATGCAAGTCATGCTTTAAAAATGAGTACTATGATGTTTCCATGAAGGAGTTTAAATAAGGAACTAATTCCATAGAAAAGGGCAAATCTTTCATAAAAACGTGTCTAAGAACTGAGATCATTCCCGAGTAAGGGGGATAATCTAGATACTATTTTATACCCTTGGAGAATCATGATAGAATATGTAGTACATAACTATGAATGTAAGAGCATCATTCAAGACTAAATTTACAATATGGGGATGAATTTTGGGTAAGACCCTAACGATGGAATTTATGGAAGACCTAAATTGGAACTTGTAACTAGGACATGAGAGTGAGACGACACTTTCATTGAATATCCCCATACCTCTTGTATTAAGATTATAACTAAAAATTTAGAGGTTGACTTGGTATTTTTGATCTTGAAGATGAGGATCCCTAGCCTTATCCTGAGAGAATATCCTGTAGGTATGAGAGTTGAGAGCGATGAATAATTTTACTAAGTATGGGTATATATAGTATCCTTACAAAAGTCAAAATGACATAGTATTAAATTCGAGAGGCAAAGCAATGGAATTAGATACCCTCTCTTAGAAGTTCTGAAAGATTGCCGGGGGGATACGATGGTCAACAATATGGTCTGTACTAACAATAGTATGGTCCGTAGGTGGGGCTGTAATATGGATCTGGGGACTAGACTGTAGGATAGGTGTACAGGAGGATAGTATGGTCTGTACTATGCATAGTATGATCTATACCTCTGTTCGTAATCTCAGAGTCCAAAAACTGTACATTTCAGAGGTTTGAAAGTACAACTAATAGTATAGTCCATGGTATGAATACTATGATCCATATTGTGGCTCGTAGTCATTTTAGTATGGGTCAATAGTTTGACCCATACTACGTATTATACAGTTCGTAGTCCTGGATGTACACTGAGTCTGTAACAAATTGTTTCCATATTTCTGAATATGCCCAGGCACTGGTCTAGGGTCTTTTCCAAGGATGAAATATGTATGAAGCCTTAGAATATCTCCCTTTTGGCATCATTCGTCCTCAAATAAATGCTAAAACTGAGGAAAACTAAGCATAAAATGAGGGGAATCAATACCAAGATGGATAAATATAGCTACGGAGTTGGATTATGAACTAAATAGTGATCTATCTAAAACTAACAACAGTACATGTCATGAACATCATTTCAACTAAACTAAAACATGGAAGCAACTAACTATGTAAGGGAACCATTTGCTATATATTAATTTTCAATAGATTGACAGCAGAACATGAAACATTACAAGATGGGATAGGAAAAATGTTACCTCAAGTTGAACTGGAACTAGGAGGAGAAAATGGGGTTACCCAGCCATCATGCCTGCTTCACCTTCCTAAGTATACCCTTTTGTTGACTGACTCCCCAAAGGACTTTGACTAAAGCAACCTCTTTTTTTAAGAGTCTGAGGACCTACTAATCTAAAATTCTAACTAGCATTTCCTTACAGGATAAGATATCCTTTATACCTATATTGTCTAGGGGCACAACCAGTGAAGGATCCCCAACACACTTCCGTAATAAGGTATATGGAATATTGAATAGATCGATGCAAATTTAGCTAAAAAGTCTAACTCATATGCCACCTTACCTATTTTATCATAATATGGCATTGGGCCTATATAGCTGGGAAATTCTTTTCCCTTTTTCCTAAATGTCACAACTCCCTTCATGGGAAAAACTTTCAAGTATGCCCAATCATTGACTGCGAATTCAAGATCTCTTCTTCTTACATCTACATAAGACTTTTTCCTACTCTGGGCTGCTTTCAACCTTTCCCTGGTAAGCTGAACATTTTACATAGCATCATGAACTAACTTTGGGCCTATCAAGGTTATCTCACTAACCTCGAATCAACAATGAGAGATCTAGACCTTCTCCCATATAGGGCCTTATATGGAGCAATCTAAATGCTATCATTGTAACTATTTTTGTATGCGAATTTGATCAAATCCAAGTGATCATCCCAGCTACCTTCAAAATCGAACACACATTCTTTCAGCATGTCCTCTAATATTTGAATAGTATGATCTTCTGACCATCAGTCTGGGGATGGAAAGCTATGCTGAGATACACCGAGTACCTATACCCTTCTAAAATGAGTTCAAAATTGAAAGGTCAATTGGGCACCCCTATCAAAGATGATGGACAATGGAGTCCCATAAAATCTAACGATCTCCTGGATGAACAACCTAGAATAGTCCTCTATTTTATAGGAAGTTTTCACAGACAAGAAGTGGGATAACTTGGTTATCCTATCCACAATCACCCAAATGGAATCATGTTCTCTACAAGTGTGTGACAAACCTTCAATGAAGTCTATATTCACCACTTCTTACTTCTATGCCAAAATCTCAAAATCCTAGGTCATACCCCTGGGGTTTTGATGTTCAACTTTTATGTACTAGAAGTTGGGGAACTTAGCAACAATATTTGTTATGGCCCTGTTCATACCATTCCACCAATATACTTTTATCAAGTCTCTATACATCTTATTGGAACTGTATGAATTGAGTATATGGAACTATGGGATTCTGTTACAATTTTCTATCATAACCCATCAACACTGGGAACACACGACCAACCATGATAACGAAGTATACCATCTCCCACTTTGGAGAAAGCCTTAATATGATTTGCTAGAATACCTTTTTTAAGATTTATCAATACCAGATCTATACCATGCTTCTCTTTCACCTGTACTACCAAAGACAGTTTGAATCATTCTAAACAACATACTACCATTACCAACATAGAAAGATGGATATCTAAGCAAGAAATATGGTGCACATCCCTAACTAAATCCTTCTTTTCATCCTCTATATGGGCCATACTTCCCATAGACAATATACTTAAGTCATCGACAATAATATTTTCCTTAACTGGATGGTAAAGTACATTCATATCAGAATCTTTTAGAAGAACTAACCACCTATCCTAATGGGTGAACATATACTGTGAGCTCTTGCGATTAGTAAACATATCCACATGGATATCATACAGGTATTTCCTCAAAATCTTTAGAGAAAAAACAACTACTTCCAGCTCAAAGGCATGAGTGGTGTTATTCTTCTCATAAGTCTTAAGATTTCTAGATTCATAAGCTACCACCTTATCATTTGGAATTAAAACACAACCAAAACCCATTCTGGAGTCATCACAGTAAACTACAAAACCATCTGTACTTTCTAGCAAAGTCAACACTAGGGTCTAAGGCAGCTTATCTTTCAATTTCTAGAAGCTTTTCTCACAACTATCAGACTACTAAAACCTTACCTTCTTTTGAGTTAACATGGTCAAAGATTCCATAATAGAGGAAAAACCTTCCACAAACCTCATGTAATAACCCATTAAACCTAATAAACTTTGAATGTATTAAGGAGAGGTGGTTCTAGAACAGTTCTTAACTTTATCTAATTTTTGTGAATCTACCTGAATACCTTTTCCTAAAACTTTATAGCTAGGAAGGAAACTGACCTCAACAAAAAATCACATTTGAAATTTTTTGCATAAATTCATCAATCTTTAAGAGTTGTAGAGTAATATTAAAGTGGTGTATCTGCTCTGAATCACTCCTAGAGTAAACCAGAATGTCGTATATGAATACAATTACAAACATGTCCAAGTTTTTCTTGAACACCCTATTTATGAGATCCATGAAAGCTGCAGGAGAATTTATTAGTCCAAAAGACATGACTACAAATTCAAAGTGACCATATCGTGTTCTGAAGGTTGTTTTTAGAATGACACATTCTTTGAATTTGAGCTAATGATAGCCATATCTAAGGTCTATCTTTGAGAAGAAATTAGCACCCTAAAGCTGGTCAAATAGGTCATCAAATTTAGGAATAGGATACTTATTATTAATGGTGACCTTGTTCAACTGGCGGTAGTCTATACACATTCTTAGAGACATATCCTTTTACATACAGAAAGAACTAATTCACCTCAGAAAGACATACTTGGTTGGATAAAACCTTTTCCTAAAAGGTCTTTCAGCTATTCTTTTAACTATTTGAGTTCAGCTGGTGCCATTCTATATGGAATAATAGATGTGGTTTGAGTATCTTGAAGAACGTATATTCCAATGTCTATATCTCTTTTCAGAAAGAACCTGCGTAGATAATAAAGAAAGACTATTTGAAACAAATATACTATTGAGGCTGATGAAGAGTTGGGACCTCAGACTTTATATCCCTTATATTTCTTCTATCTCCCTCAACTTGCTCCAAGTTACTATGAACTTTCCTATATCCATACCCTAAATCACATCACATCCCTTCCCTTCTTCATTAATGACAAGTGGGATGATTCACAATCAAACTCATTTTACTTCTCATGCTATTAAACATGTCGGGAGCGTACCTCGTCATCTGAATAAACTTAAGGCCATATTCCACCACACCTATGGAACCCTACTCCAAGTTAGAAAACATACAAACCTTAGCTTCTCTCTTTTCTCAATGTAAAGAACCTCCCTAAGAAATATTTCTCAAATACAACCCAAACTACCAGCACATCATCCATTGCCCTGTTCTTCTTCTAATGGTCAAACCAAATCCTAGCCACAATCTTATGCTGATTGACATCTAGGTCAACACTATTTACTTTGTTCACTTTTATCACCCTAATTATACTCTAAATATCTTCAATAAAAATTTTAAGCTCCTCTCATACCTTAGATCCAAAGAGCTCTGGTAGGTCAAGTCAAAGGAACTTATGAAGCCGGGAGGTATCAAAGGAACCTTGATGAACTACTAGTGCACCCCCTACTGACCAACCTGAGATTTAACTTCTTGATCAAGAAACTGAACAAAATTTCATAACTCTTCATTCATAACATTTTCATTATTAGGAGATGGAGGTTGAGAAACACTCACCTTTGTACAGCTGGAGGATATTGTCCTTGATTGTTAGCCCCAGCTCCGGACCGGGTATGAAGATCTTCCTTTCAAGGAGGCATAACTTTGATGTGTAGAGCATAAATTAGAGGGAATTATAGTTAGACTCTATAGCACGATTGACAGTTATGTAAGAAGGGAAACTTATTGCTAAAATGCTTCATAACTTCTCCCTTATAAGTATGGCATGCCTTACACCCATAAAAGAGACTCTACTAAAAGTGACTTCCAGGCACCCTAGGTCTCTTAAATCTTGTGCTCTGATACCAAGTTTTTCATATCCAAATTCTATACCCTGGACGGGACACGGTATCAAGGACCCCGAATGACCCTTAACTAGGCCTGGGTATCTAGCAATACTGTTAAGAAATGTTGAATAACGGAGCAGAATAAAAATAATAACAAAAATCATGGGCAAACTGAATATAAAATGGCATAGTCTATAATAGATAGAAAACAACATCCTAAACCAAAACTCAATACTACTAACTTTATTTGAAAGCCTTTTAACTAAAAACATACTGTCTAGAACAAGTCTCTAGATCATAGAAGAAAATACTATAAATGAACAACATGAAATATCCAAGGAATATAAATACTTCTGAAAGGATATCAAGCCCTCAAACCATAAGAGATCACCACTGAATGGAGACCCAAGACTATCCTTGAGTGCGGGATGGATGGCCTAAACCTACATTGTGAGTATAGGTAGAAAGAATGCATTAGTACTTCTAGAATGTACTAAGATGTAGGCATATAAAGGTTATAAAATGACTACACAAGAACACACATGCATAATTTCCAAATCTAAAATAGGAGAACTAATATAGAAGGCTGAAATATATATAATACTGCACTAAACTATATACTGAGAAGCTTATTAAACTGCACATCAAATTACATAACAAAAACTAAGTTACAATGAATCAATTTTAAATAAAGGCATGCTTTAAAAAAACCATTAGAATAAAACTGAACATAAATATAATCTACTGTGAAATCTATGAGTTACGTAACATGCTAATCTTTATTATAAAACTGAAGGCCAGACATAATTGAGAGATTCTCTAACTGATAGAAACTATGTGAGACTCTTGGAGTTTAATGTGCTTCCCTCACACTAAAAAGAGTGGGTCCAATATTTACCAAGATAAGGGACCAAAACTATGTGGATCATCTAGACTGGTAAACATATCCTAATTAGGATAAAATCCTATGGTGGCAATGGAATTATAGGATTGGGGTTTGTCTGAAACCCTAATCCGCTCGATTTTATATACTACTCCCAAAACAAAAACTAGGGATAAAAAAATACTAAACTAGTCATGATCATTGATGGACTAACCTATACCTAATCACAAAAACTAAACTAGACTAGTTACATTATTATTATATTAAGACTTTACTAGTCATACTAAAATAATGTGAGCCTGCGATCAAATAGATCCTGAAGTATTGAAGGTGCTTAATTTGAGCCATAAAATTGATATTTATCATAATTTATGATCAAAATATCAAAATACACTGAGGTGATATACATAACCTGAAGACTAATCTTCTATGAATGTTTTAGAAAATACTTGAGATGCTGAGTAATCCATGCAATCATGCTTTAAAACTGAAGTAAACTAAGTACTCACATATGTCCTATAAAGAGATTAAATAAGGATCTAATTCCATTATAAAAGGGAAAATCTTTCATGAAAACTTTTCTAAGAATTGAAATCATGCCTGAATAACGGTGATAATCTAGATACTATTTTATTACCTTGGAGAATCATGATAGAATATGGAAAGCATAACTATGAATGTAACAGTATCATTCAAGACTAAATATAAAATACAGGTATGAATTTTAGGTAAGACCCTAATCATGAAATTCATGGAAAAATCAACCTGGAATTTGTAAATTAGGCATGGGAACTCTCATTGAATGCCCACATACCTATTGACTTAAGATTCTAACTGAAATTCTGGAGGTGGACTTGGGATTTTTTATCTTGAAGATGAAGATCCCTAACCCTTTCCTGAGAGGAGTTTCTTTAGGTCTGAGAGTTACAGTGTAGAGTTAAAATTTGGCTATGTATGGGCATATATAGTACCCCTAGAAAGTCCAACTAACATAGTATTAAATTGGGAGGTAGAGTAATGGAATAAAATGCCCTTACTTAAAAACTCTAAAAAAATATCAGGAAGATACCACGGTCAATAGTACAGCTCGTACTACTGATAGTATGGTATGTAGGTGGGTTCATGGTATGAAGTAGGGGAATAGGCTGTAAGATAGGTAGTACAAGAGTACATTGTGGTTCATACTTTGCAAGTATAATCTGTACCCTCTGCCCATAATCTCAGATTCTATAAATTGGAAACTTCAAAGGTTTCATAGTATGGTTAATAGTATAGTCCATTGTATACATACTATGTTCCATATTATAGCTCATAGTATAGGGGAATAGAATCTCAACTTGTAAAGACTCTAAGTCAGATCAATAGTACGACCTATTTTATGTACAGTACAGTCCGTAGTATTGGCCGTACCTTGAGTCTGCAGAAACTTTTTTTTAAGTTTTTGAATTATGTCTAGGCACTGGTCTAGGGTCTGATTCCAAGCATCCAGTATGTACGATGCCTGACAATACAACCATTCTGGAAAGATATGTCAAGAGATTAAAGAATAGGGAGGATCCTATTATGAAGGTTCAATGAAGGCATTAGGGAGAATCCTGTAGTGAAGGTTTAATGAAGGAACCACCCGATCGAGGAGGACACTTGGGAGATTGAGAGTGAGTTACAAGCTCTGTTTCTCCAATTATATTAGCCTTTGGGTACTTTTTTCTTTTAAATATGGGGATAAAAGTATTTTTTAGTATTTAATTTTCCCTACATTATCTTTCTGAGGGTTATCCAGCCCTTTTCTTTTGGAATACAAAAGGAGATTATGATTATTATTCATACCTCTGTAACAAACCCATTGTCTTGAGCATTAAGTTTTATCTCCCTCCACTGAAATTATTAATAATTTTAGTTGATTTTGGTAATAGGTTCATTTGTTTGATGAATCATGATACATGTGGTAAAACCAACTTATTTACAATAACAATCCACTTTTGGTGAGTATTTCAATGTTAAATTGTCTGAGTTATAGAAAAGGGTTCGGGATGTTACTTATGTATTTTTCTTTGGTGAAGCATTCAACCAGTATAATTGTTACTGTAGTTATTTTTGGTATGGATTTTGCTTTGGTGAAGCATTCAACCTATATAATTATTACTATAGTTATTTTTGGTAATGCGAATTGATGATTGACAAACTTGGTGCAAATATGGTAAAGTAGAAGACTGTCGATTTGGAAAAGAACTTAGTACTTGATTCTTGCTTGTTGTATGTATTGGTTTATGGTAGAGAATATTTCATTGTGACTTTCAGGACAAGGAAAAGATTCTCCTTATAGAAAAGTGATTCAAAACATTTAAAGAGAGGGAAAGATAATCGAGAGTGGAAGTTGTTAGTTTGGAGAAAACTAACAAAAACGTGTTGTGTTGAGTCTAGGGTGTGATTTCTTTGTAGGTTTGGGGTGAGTATTGTGAGGCTTTGTAATAAGAAGTGAGTTTGACTTCTTGAGAGAGAGAGAGAGAGAGAGAGAGAGAGAGAGAGAGAGAGAGTACTAGAAACATTTGTAGACAATTATTGGGCATGCTTTTTTTTTTTAAGTTTACAAGTTGAGTATTCAAGTGTAAATCGAACACTTGCTAAATAAAAAAATTAGAGTGGTCGTGGTTGTTACTCCTTGAGTTGATGAGATTTTCCATGTAAATAACCATGTATTTATTTACTTTATTATTTACCCTTATTACTATCTAAGAACCTATCTTAGACTAGAGGAGATGGTTTCTTTTTAATTGGTATCAGAGTGGGTTATTCCTTAAAAGGGTAACACCTTAAAAAGGATCCCAGCTTGCTCCTCCAACTGCTCAAGAAGGTGCTTCTTATACTACGCCACCCTTGTTCAATGGAAAATACTATGGATGGTGGAAAAATGGGATAATAGGATATTTGGTAAGTGAGATCTTTGACTTATGGAATGTGATCCTAGATGGACCAACTAATCCTATAAAGACTTAATATTATGGGAAACCATAGTACCTAAGAATAGATTGGAATGGGATGCTGCCAATAAAATAACTATTCAAAATAATGTCAAGGCTAAGAAATTTTTTATTTTGGTAATGGGCCTAATGAGTAATAATAGGATCTCCTAATGCTAAGATGAAAAAACTATGGGATATTCTTCAGACTGCCGACGAAGGAACCTCTGCAGTTAAAAAGGCTAAAATTGAAAATTTTAATAAATAGTATGAACTATTTCAAATGAAGTAAAAGGATACCATCCAAAATATTCGCACTGGGTTTTCTACTATACTAAACAAGGTTTATTTTCTTGGACAAGTAATTCCCATTCGAAAAACGATGAGGAAGTTGTTGAGTGTATTTATGGAGTCTTGAGAGAGTAAAGTGCAAGAAATTACCAAAGACGGAGATATAGAAACTCTAGACATGGACAAGCTCATTGGAAATCTTACCACCTATGAGTCAAAAAAGAATCAAGAGAAAGAGATGACATTAATAAGAAATAAAACTTCTCATTTTAAAAGATGTTCTACCATTTGATTTTGAATAAGAAAATTTAGCTCTTATAACTAGAAGGATTTAAAGGATTTTCTATGAAGGACATAACTTACATAGAAGAACCCAAAATAGGGAATGTTGTTGAAAAGCATTAGGATATAAGGAAGGATCTCACTCTTCCTTTACGAAGGAAGATGACATCACAAGAAGCTGATATTTCTATGCAGAAAGCTCTTGTTGCAATGAGAGATGTCTCTGATGAAGAGGATGCTCAAAACTAGTCTTTACTAGCTAAGGTTGAAGGTACATCTATAGATACATTGGACTTGATAGCCATGAGTGACATTGATGAAGATTTCAAGGAGACAATATCACAAGAAAAAATTCTTTCCTCATGGATGGATTAGATTTAGACAAGTAAATTCTAAAGAATAAAACATGAGGTCTCTAGCTTATGTACTCATAGAAGCATACTATTCAATGTACTCCAAAAATGATCAACTAATGGATGACTATGCCTCTCTAAGAATGGATACTTAAACTCTTAAGGAATAAAGTCGGCTTTTGAGGAACTCTTTAAAAGAATACTCCTCATAAGGGAAAATTGAAGCTACACAAATTTAGGAAACATTAGAAAAGGATATTTATAAGCTAAACACAAGTCTTTAAGAGATTTATTAACAAAACATTATGCTAAAAAATATTTAAATATTTCTAACCAAGAGTTGGAAAATAATAAAAAATAGATGAGGTCCTCTACCCTACTATCTTACATCCAATATGGTTAATCCACCTCTAAACATGGGTTAGGATTTATACATGAGGCCTATCATAATTCTCATAATAAAAACACGTTGAACATGTGTACTTCTTATGACATAGAGGGACACTCAAAATGAAGTTGTCTATACAATTGATCGTCTTTAAAAGGAACCTCTACTTCTTATTAAGGAAAGACTCTCACAGAAGTAAGAAAAAGATTGTTTTAAACTCCCTTATTAGGCAACACGATATCTAATTCGTCCTTTAATCACAAAAAGGGACAAGTTAATTCGGTACCCGAATCTAATCTTTAGTTGACTGTTCAGGTAACGACGAAAGGAATGATCAAGCCATGGTACCTGGACAATGCATGCTTAAGGGACATGAATAGAGTAGATACAAATTTATCTTACTTACAAATTTCCATGGTGGAAGTGTGGCCTTTGGAAATAGAAAGACATGAGAAATTTGTGGAATTAGAATGACAGGAAAGCTTACTCACTAGCAGTTGAGAATGTATATCTTTTTAAAGGACTAAGGCACAACTTGCTGAGTATCTCTCTAATATGTGAAGAATGTAATGTGGTGAAGTTTATATAAGCTCATTTCAAAGTGACCAATATAGAAACTGGAAGTTGGTTCTCAAAGGAAGAAGGGAGAAGAATTTGTACAAATCAAACGTGATAGACCTTGTAGAAGAAGAAC
>JBDJHY011040815.1:0-12115 GCA_039654485.1 Withania somnifera
ACAACTTTGGACCATGAAGGGTCTATTCCGAGTGGTTGTTGTTGAAGACCCTAATTTACATCTAAATAATTTCACAGTTATTTGCAATTCATACAAGCTGCTGAGTGTGAGCCAGAATGCTATCCAAATGAGGCTTTTCCATTATCTCTAAATGGTGAATCTATGATGTGGTTAGATGATCTACCTCCTGATTCAATAGCAGAGGTTGTCCTGGAAAGGTTCTTTCCTCCTTCTAAAATAAGAAAAATTAGAAGGAGGGATGAGATAACCAACTTTAGCAGAAGCCTGACAAAGGATTGCATGAGGTCTGGCTAAGGTTTAATAAGAAAATTAAGTATCCCACACACGGCTTAGGGGAAATTACTTGAAAGAGACTTTCTATCGTGCCTTGAATGCTCATTCGAAGTTGGATGTGGACGGTATAAATGAAGGGTCTTATATGTTGCGTACTTATGCTCAGGTGTCTCAAAAGTTGGACACAGTAATGAGGAATACAATATGTTGGCACACCAGAGAGTCTGAAGTATCTGGTGGTGCCAAGAATGATATGGAACAACACCAAAGAAAAGATGAGAGAGACCAAGACATGGCTCATTTAAAGACACAGATTGATCTGATGTCCAAACAACTTCTTGGTGGTAGCTATGGAAAATTAAAAGTTATTGCGTCCTATGAAAGAGGACCTTACAACGGGAATGATTCGGACTCTGAAGAAGAGGCCAAGTACTTCCAAAATCAGGTGGGGTTCCAATAAGGAATCCATGGTCGGATATATAACCGAGACTATTTCAATGATAAAAGAGGCTACAGAGATTAGTATCCGAGTAGGTGGAAGAATAAAAAGGTGTTCAATAAGAGAAGGAGCAAAGTGTATTTTCCTCCAGGATAGAGAGAGGGGGAGGTAGGTACTTCAAGAATAGAAGAGATATTGGGTAAAGTGTTAAATAAAGTGGAGTCGAATGATTAAGATTTCGAATATTAATCAGATGGTGATTCTCATTTTGCCTCGATCAAGCTGCTGGAATTGCAAATGGGGAAGATGTCCGCATCATTAAACTAGCAGAAGGCTGGAATCCTGCCCAGTGATACTGTGCATCTCCCCAAAAAAAACAAAGTCTGAAGATGTTGAGATAACTATCGTGTGGCGATGTTAAATCAAGCACTATTGGGTAGGCATCCCGAATTCTTATCCTTCTTTATTTTTTATTTTCATTTATAGTTAATTTTTAGGAGTTTATTTATTTGATATTTTAGGGTTATTCTCTAAGTACTGGTGTAACAAGTGTGTTAGGGAATATGACAGAGTTAACGGATTGATCAACCAGCTAGATGGAAGACTGGTGAATCGTCCAAGACAGGATGAAACGCCCAGGACCTTTGTCCAACTGGAAACTCACAGTATAGAATAGGGTTCATACGAAATGGTTGGGCGAACCGTCCAGCCCAGGATGAACGCCTAATCTTCCGTCCTAGATATATTTTAAAGTGTAATTAGGTCAGGCCTTTTTATAAAACACACGATTGGTCTCCCAATTTCCTCCATTTTATCCTTCTTCACTACACGATCAACCCCTCATTACTTGTGTTGAGTAGTCATCATCCTCTTCCAATTTCAAATAGGGATAACCTAATTTTGCTATTTGGTGTAAATACTATTCAAATTATATGGTAAGTTCTCATTTTAATTTCTTTTACTGATGAGTTTGAATGTTTAGTCCTGTGCAAAATTCAAAGGGTGAATTATGAGTAACCCCAAAGTTTAGAAATTTTATGGATAATAGCATAAACTGTGGAACTAATTCAAAATTGATGCGTGGGGTGGGTCTTTGATAGATATGTCCTAAATAAGATTGAAAAATTCTTTTGAGTTAGTCTTGAACTTATGTAGGATGATAATTGTTGGTGAAATTTGACTTTGTAGGCAGGGTAGTGATTAGGGAGAGGACTAGGCGAATCTTCTCCTCTAGGACAAATCTCCTAGTCCCATCGCCCAATCCAAATAAAACTGCTTTAAATATTGTGTTTCAGGGTTAGCAGACGGAACATAAGACGAGCCATCTACACTGAGATGAGTCGTCTCATGTTTTGTCCATTATACAAATAATGGACTAGAAGAACCGTCTGCTCTTGGATGGCTCGTCCAAATCCTTTGCCCAATTGTAAATTCACCTAATAAAAAATAGGCAAGAAAGGGGACGAACCATCTCATAACATACAAAATGCCAACCCTCTCCGTCTGAACATGTTTAGTTTGATTACATTACCTTGTTGTGGTTCACTAATTTGTTTACTAAAGTTTGACAATATACCAGGTATACATGGCTCCCAAGCTCTCACAAAAAAGAGATGTGGGTTAAAGAAGAAAAATTACCTGAGGGATTTGAAACAAAGATGATAGCCCTGAACAAAGGTGAACAGACAACAAATAAGGCAAGGTCAGAGCCCTACTACACCCTCTAGGACTGTACTAGTGTCGACATCCTCGTCTGATGAGGAGTCGAGTGATGAATTAAGAGGCTTAGCCGAGACTAAAAGAAGTAACAGTAGCAGCAGTTCCCAAAGAGCTACTTCCACACCAGTTGCAGCTCCCAATGCACACTTGCAGGAAGAAATATACCAGGTCATTAAAAGCAAGAACCAGAATTTTGAGATGACTCTTGATGGATGGAAGGTCTGACAAAATTTTGCTAAGGGGCTAGTTACTAATGCTTACGGGGAAATATAGGTGGAGCATCACTGAAAAGTTCCGGATTATGATGGATCATTTGCCCGATTACCCTGAGATCGAAAGGGTCTTTCAGGCTTACCAGCTGGGGTGGATAAATAAACTCCTCTGTTAGTATTACCGACTATAGTTCTCGAGTTTTATGTGAAGGAAAAATGGTTACAGATGACTCCAAAAGGCCAAAAAACTTTATAAGTGTTATGGTCCGACGGGTGGATATTGACGTTTTCGAGCAGACAATCAAAAGAATATTTTTTGGACCTGAATATGTAGCTCCAGAAGAGCACCCAGATTATGTATATCGCTATGCAAATGAAAAAACTCTAAGGAAATGGTTTGCACAAGTATTGACCAATGTGGAGTTAGCATGGTTGAACAACCCACACTACCGATCCAGACCGCATCTTTGAGCTTTATTGAAAAATTCTTGTGAGTCGTGGCTAGAATGAGGATCAGGCTAACACGAGCTGATAAACTGATAGATGAGGATGCTGTGTTAGTTGCATTCTTGGTATCATAGTTTAAATTAAACTTTTTCTTCTTAATCGCCAAAGAGATGTAGATGCATGCTACGCCCGAAGGTACAACCTACTTTTATCCTTATTTAATCACTGAATTATGCTAGAAGGCTAAGGTATTGATCTAATCAGGTATCGATATTGGAACTGATGCCCTCAAGACTTTTTACATAGATAGGTCAAAAAATATTTCTAAAATTAATGTGAAAAATAAAAAAAAGGGTTGTTGCTACGTTTAGAGTTGGGTCAGATGATCAGATGGGCACAGACTCAGCAAATACAATCCATATTCCTTCCATCAAAGGGAATCCAGTGAATCTGGGTCACAGGGCATGCCCCTATTCACTCAATAGACCATCCTTCTCTGTTTCTATTGATTTTACCCCTGCAAATTTTGTACTCCTAGTCAAAAAGGTGAAAAGGAATGAAACTCAACTTGACGTGTTATTTGTAAAAGTTGAGTTGCTGATAGACCAAAAAATTTAAGTGACTTTGGAGCCATATAACACCATGCAGGCTTGAATTAAAAATATGGAGGAGCGAATATATGAACTCTTTCGATTAATGAGCCCAATTAAATGGTCCAGATTTCAGATCGAGGTTGAGCAACTGAGGGCCATTTTCACAACATTGAAACAGAGCCATTAGTTAATGTCCCCAACACCAACTGATCATATCAAGTTTGATAAGGAAGACTGCATACTGAGTTTAGCAGAGATGCAATCAAAAGCAAAGTAATAATGGCAGGGGGATGAGCTAGAGGATTCTAGAAAGACGAAAAAGAAAAAGAAGAAGTCTGGTCGATATGTTAATAAGGGTATGGAAGAGGCGCTAAGGACATCTAAGAAGATTTTTGTCCTTGAAGAGGATAGGAGGAAAGCACATGCCATAGGTGTTTTTGCCAGCACAATGTCGTTGAGCCCAATCATATCAATAAGGCACCTACCACTGTTGAGGAGCAGATAGTGGCATCAAGCAACGCTTCCGACAGCCATCTCTGGTTGATCCCGAGGCACAGAGATACGACATATGTTGTGGTTTTGGTAAACACCCTTTTCCTTTATTTTGCACTTTATGGAATTTGCATTAGGAACAATGCAACACTTTTGTGTGGGAGGGCTAGTACTTTGTATTGGTTTTGTTTCATATGAGGGTTTTTTTTCCAGAGTTTTTTCCCTCAAACGTGCTATCTAGGAGAAATGGTGTGTTTAGTTTTTTTATATTTTGATGTATTTCATTAAACAATTAATACCATTATATATAAAAAATTCAGTATCAATATATGTGGTTGCTTTTGTTGAGTGTTAATTATATTTCATTATGAGTTGTATAGTATGAGTGTTATTGATTTTGTCTGTATTCCCTGAACCATTTTCTTTACAAGTTTATGTTGATATAAGTGTCTACTTACAAGTGTGGGAGAGTAATTTAGTTTAATCTTTTTGTGTATATAATATCTGGAACTTTCCCAATTCAAATTTTGCTAAGTAGGAAGTAGGTTGATGTTAAAATGATCCTAGGACTTTGATAAGTAACTAAATTCTTAAATTAGTCACCAAATAAGTGTTGAGTTCCCAAGTCGAACCCTTTAACGTCTTCTAAAACCAACTATTAACTTACCTCCAAGATATAGAAGGACAAAAATGAGAAGTAAGCGTTGTGGCCCTGATTCTCTATCGGATATTGTGTACCTTGATTTAGGCATTATAACCAAAGTTTAGAGTGTATATGTAGAGAAAATTTTGATTAATACATGGTAAGTATTTTGTCTTGGCCCTAGTTGTAGTGAATAATATGTCTACAACTTAAGTTTGAACTTAGGTTGAGGGTGGCTACCGCAAAAACCTTCTCAGAAAAAAAAAGAGAAGAAAAAAGAAAATAAAAGAAAAAGAAATATACATCAATATGCATGAGGCTATGTGTAGAGAGTATAAAAAAGGGTAGGAGGTCAAGTTGCATAATACAAGGGCTTGAGGCCAAGGTCTAAGCAAACGAGATTGTAAAAAGGCTAATGATGAAAGATAGAAAGGGGCAATAGAACAAATTGAGTTAGTCACTAAGTTCCCCAATGATGCCCAACCAGAACTCAAACCTTCATTATAAGCCAAGCAAAGCCCTAACATGATTCAGGTCAACCTGAGAAATACTGAGTTATAATTGATAAGGGCAAGCTTATAGCGATTATGTGCATAACTAGATTTCTTTCTGAGTGTGACGTGATACTTTACCAGTCCCTTAGTAAATCAATCTTTGTGTATATGTGGGAATTCTTTGTAGTGAGAGCAAGTAGATGTTTAGATCAGTTGTGAATAAGTTAATGTTATAGTTCTAAAAGACACAAGCCTTAAAAAAGGTCTTTCAGTATTCTACTTGCAGTTAGTGAATAAATACAGTTAACCAATCTGGCATGATGCCTACTGACTGATTGTGCTGAGTTGAGTTCTGTACAAGGGGTATTTTTAAGTGTTTAATGTGTGTTTGTTCTATTTTTACTTGAGGGCAAGCAAATGTTCTAGGTTAAGGGTGTTGATATAATGGTATTTTAATTCACATAATGGACTTAAAACTATGAAATTATATATGTTCTTGAGTAACAATTGTGTGATTTAATGTGTTCTATGAGAGTTTGCAGGGATTAAGTTGATAATCAGAAGTTTGGAGAAAATGCATAGAAAAAGGGCAAGTTTGAAGGATTCTTGGACGTTTCTTCTATCACCAAATGGTTCGTCCAATCCTTTCATCCAAAATAAAATGCACTGGATAAGAAGACAAACCCAGGCGGTGGATGGGACAATTCTCTCAACAATAGATGATTCACCCATTGGGTTTCATCCAAATAACAGAAGAACAAGAGATGTTTCACTTGAGATAAGACGGCTCGCCCAAGTACTTCTGCCTAATTGGATCTCAACTAGATAGTGAAGCAGAATTACGAAATCCAGACGGTCCATTTATCACCAGACGGTTTGTCCTTCATATCACCCAAGTCTAAGCGGCAACTTAATCCAAGTTATAGATATTACACTTACACCCAAGCTCTATAAATACCAATATTAGGTTATTTGGAAAAAGACTTTTGACCTTAGGAACTTTTGGATACTCTTTAGGGTTTTCATACGTGTTTTCTCTCTAAAAACATAGGTATGGAGATTTAAGATCATTGATCATTACTTTACATCAATTGGAATATTATTTTAGTGTTATGATACTTATTGATTTATTATTTTATTTTTGTATGTCAATGTTAATGAGTGGCTAAACCCACAACTTTAGGGTAGTGGGATCCATGGGTGAAACTTCATTAGGGTTGTAACTCGAATATGATTATTGCATCTACCCTAGTGTATGAACATAATCTCTATGATTTAAATGATTTTTAAGGGTTGCAAACACTAGAACATGCTTAGGTTTAACTAGCACTAACCTTGTGGTTAAAACTGGAAGTTGAGATTATGCTAAGAAATCTGGGGTGTTAACCCTTGTATAATGGTTGGTGTTGTATCAAGAGTAATTGTCTTGAGTTATCATGATAAGGAAAACGCACTCTTTCGTAGCCCTAACCCGGTGTAAAAGATATTTATCTAGGATTAAATATTGGAAAACACTTCGATGAATAGTATTGGTTTTATACGTAGCTCTGCGTTTAAGAAAGATTGCACAACCGTATAAGATTACAATCTAAAGGTTTGTTAAACCCTAGTGAATATCAACCTAGATTTTCTTAACACTTTATTTCTTTTACAAATCACAAGCAGTCGCAAACAATACTTTCATACACACATTCTCCCCTTTTATTCTATGTTTGTTGCTAGAAATAAACTCTAATTGACTAAATATTGTTACTGGGGTAAATCCGATACCATATTTCTTGTGGGATCGACCCCAACCTAGTTGGGTTCTATATTTGACCAATAGTCACTTAAACTTCAGTAAGAGGTGAAATTTGAGTGTGATCATTTTGTTATCTAGAAAATTAAAAAAAATATCCGTTCTTTATCTTTTAATTTTTGAAAATTTCTATTTATAGAAGTTTTCTATTTTTGAAGAAAAAGAAGCCGAAAATCTCTACAAAATTTGTTGTTTTTTTTTTGTATTTGGACACTAAATTTGTGTTATCTAGTGTTGATTGAGTACAGATCTTGAGTTTAGAGTCATTCCTTATTGATTTGGGTGTTCTCGTAATTGTTGACCATTGTAGGTTTGAAGCTCTTTAAGGGGTCTCAATTTTTGTTGTTGTTTAGGTTGAAAAGTAGTGGGTTTTGTCTCCATGTCAAAGGGAAGTTGTGGTTAAAATTTGATCGATTTGGATTTGATTTGAAGGGGTTTATATTTTTGAAATTTGAAGTGTTGTTGGTGTTCATCTTTTGTTCTTGGAAGAAGAAAAAGAAGAAGAAAAGGGGACTTTGATCCAAAACCCTTATTTCAAAGTGTTGCAAAAGTTTTTATTCTTGCATAAAGGGTCTACACCAAGGCTATAAGTGTTAAAGAAGCCAAAAAAAAATAAACCAAGTTCGACCAAGAAGAATTGTGTTCCGGGCAGTCCACTTTCTTATAGAGGAAGCCAAGGACGAACCGTCCAAAGCCTTTTGCCCACAAGTTTTCTTTCTTGAAGTTAGAAAATATAACAGATGAACCAACTGATCTAGGACAAACCTTCCAAGCCTTCTGCCTAGAAGAAAACAATCTGGAAAATTTGGACGCCCCAAAAGACGAAGCGTCTAGCCCAAGACGAGCCAACCACATACAAAAAAAATATTTTATTTTGTTTTATTTTCCATTTATTCCCATAACTTCTTAGTTTCCTTTATTTTATCCATATATTAGTAATCATTCAAGAGCATCATTGTGAATACTAATTATTTGAGGTCGTTCTTTCTAGTCCTTTCTTTGTTAGCTTTTCCCTTTTGTTTCGTAGTTTGTTTCTTTGTTCAAATGTCTTCTTTTTTTTGTCCTTCTATTGAGTTGACAAGAATATATTTCTTCCACGAGAGGAAATCAAGGCCAAGGAAAACCAATGGATTATAAACAATTACCAACGACTAGCAAGCAAAGTATGAGCCAATCCTAATAAGTGAGAATCTGAGTGATTGTGAAGCTTATTAAACTAAATTGTTTATTGTTTTCGTTGTTTGTCTTCAATAGATACATGGAAAACGAGGATGAATCAAAAATTCTCATGGGAGGAAATAGCTCAAATCTCATGATGGAAATTTTGTTGGGTATATCACGATAGTTGGAAGCAATGGATGGGAAGATCTCAAATATGTATGGGAAAATGTCTATGATGTATGGTAGGGTGGCTATGATGGAGGTACATTCTGGTTCTACAACTTCTACCCTTCAAGCTACAAACCAAGCCACCATAAGTGGCTTTCCTCAAACTACTTCTTCTCCCTTGTCACCATGCATCCTCCACCAAATGTTTCACTCAACCTACCCAAACACCATTCTCGTACCACACCCAAATGCTTACCAAGCTCCAAGAAATTCCATTAGAAATTTCTTTCCTAATGATCAAGCCCCACCAAACTAAAACGTACCACCTCAAGTCCCAAATCCAAGAGTCCAAAGTGAGGAGGGTGATAGAAATGCAAAACAAGAGGTACATGAAGAGGCCATTGAAGATCATAATGAGCATGAGGGTCAAGATAATCTACCTCTTGGGAGAGTTCAAGGTCATTTTCAGGGAATAGGAGGTAGAAATAGTCCAAATCCTAATGGAGGAATAGGACATGATGATTATTATGGAAACCAAGCTTGAGCTTGCATCTAAAAGGAGCAACATGGAGATTAAGATAGTTGTGGAGGTTGAGACATGGGTCTTAACTCTATCAAAGTAAAATATGAGAGTGTTCACGAGGTTTACCTCAATTGGGAGCTCTAATGTGAGAGGCTTTTCCAAACAAACAAGCTTACAGAATTGAAGAAATTTATCTATGCTATAGCTCAATTTGAAGGTTTTGCTTCTACATGGTGAGAATATGAGAGAAGAGTAAGGAGGATACAAGGGCTAAAACCAAATACCATTATGGGATGAGTTGAATAAGATTGTGAGGTTCAACTATGTGTCAAAGATATTCCGACAAGAACAACCCACTAAGCTCTTTAACTTCAAGAAAGAAAACAAAAGTATTTTGGAATATGTTGATGAGTTCAAAAATATGACGTTAAGTCTTGATTATCAAGAGCATCCCAACCAAAGGCTTTCTTTCGAAATGGTTGGAAAGATGATATTTCTTCTCAAATATTTCTACACAAGTTTGTACAACTTGGAGATATTATTGATGCTACTGAAATTGAGAAGAACCTCAATGAAAGAAAAACGAGAAGGCCAAAAGGGTATTCCAACTCCAATACTTGGGGGAAAACAAAAAGGAGATGAAATACTCCCCAACTTTGGAGAAAAGTAAGGACTCCAAAAATTCCTTTGATAGCCATATAATAAGAATTCTTTTAACAAAGATTCGCGAGTGAAGGTACCTAAGGATACCCAAATAAAGTTTAAGGGGATTCAATGCTTCAAGTGCAAAGGATATGGCCATGTGATGAATACTTGTCCAAATTGAAGATCCATACTTCTTAACCATGGAAAGTTCTTCTATGAAGTAGAAAAAGAGAGTGAAGAGGAGTATCAAGAATACAGTGATTCTGATGGTGAAGGTAATCATGACGATTGTAAATAAAATGTCACCGTTCTCAATGGAATGATGAGGCGTCCTCTTCCCACTAATAACGATTGGCCTCAAGAAGGAGGGTTCATTATTCCACTTTTTTATGTGAGGGAGGAGAATGAATTGCGGGAAAAAGAAAATTGGGAATGATGGCCAAGAAAAATGGAAGTTATAAGGGGTGTGAGCTACAAGACCTTTTAAACCAAGCTAACTCAAATACTAGCATTTTGCCTAGTATTTCTCTTTATCCTTTACAAGTGTGTGGTGATTCTATGGTCATTCTATTGGTATTCCCTTATAGAGTGAAGCAACATAAAAATGTAGCACTCCTAGAAGGCTACCATGTCTATGATGACCCACTTTGGGAAGAAGATGATGAAGAAACATGGGTTGATCCATAATTGATGAAACAAATATGACACCTATAACCCATTATTTTCACTTGTGAAGTCACCTTGTGAGGGAGCTCAAAAAGATGAAGGTAGACCAAACTTTGTGGTCCCAAGATGTGTTTGAGTTGAAGGGAAGTGATGAATCACCAAATGAGGACTAAGGTACAAGTTTAACTCTTGTCCTCAAGGTAAGTACCCTTCTACTTTGGTTCTTGAGGATCCATGGAGGAAATGTGATATTTTTCTAGGTAGAATCTTGGTATCCTTTGATCCTATTCCCTACCCTATTCTTGATGATTCCCTCTAATTTTCTTTGAGTTATTCATATGTGGTAAAAGTGGATTTTTTTGGTATGGTTATTGAGCCTAGTGATTTCCTAATTATTTATGATGGTATTCATGATTGTGTTGGATATATATCTTATGAGTCTTTGAATGAAGTAGGTGACATTAGGTTGAGAGAGTTCGCGTTGTTCTCAAATGTTTGATCATTTTTATGATGGCTATGCGTTTGGAAAATGAGAAAATTTTTGTTAAGTGTGATGATCTTCTCCGCTTTCTATGCTACCCTTTTGCTTATGATGACATGATTGTTCATATAGATTGTGTTTCTTGTTTAAGGTTAGACCAAGTTCCTTGTGATCTATATGTTTGATGTTACATCAAGATAAGAAAACTTTGGTTATTCTTGGATGAAGTATTCTTGATGCTTAATGCTATTTATGCTAACCCATGTGCTAACACTCATATCATGAGGAATTTTTGTGTTATTTGCCCTTTTCTTATCGTATGCAAGGTATATATTCGAGGACGAATCCTTTTTAAGAAGGAAAGGATGATAAGACTGGCCTTAATCATGATGATTTCATAATGGATAGCTTGGAACTTGATGAGAGCCCTTGGAATGGTATTTTTGGACATTTAGAAGACTTTCAAGATCAAATATTTGTTTGGAGAATATCTTAGAAGGAGATTAAATAAGCCTCAGAAGAAGTTTGAAGTGGACGGCTTATCAGAGTCGTTCAAGAGAAGCAAGCCCGTTTGTGCCTTCCAAAGGTGGACAAGTTGTCAGTTGGTCATCCATCATCCTACGGGCCTTCTAGCAAGCAGTCCAAGACTAGATAGGCTGCCCCAAGGGCCTTCCAAAATAGGCAGGCTTCCCAATGAGCAATAAAAGCTTGGACGAACAGCTCAAGGAGCCATCCCAGAGCAAACAGACTGGTTTGGGCCATATCCTTATGTTTTATTGTCCCGTCGGCCCAATAATGTATTAGCTACTTTAAATAGTGTGTCATTAAGGCTTTTACATAGACTATGGTGAATATTGATTGTAAACAACGCTTGATGAGTGTTTTGAGTGTTGTTCGTGTGAGACATTTCAAGTGACTCCATGCATTGAAATTTGGCAAGCTTATTGCTTGATTTTCACATAGAAACAGAGGTTGTGATTCCTCGCGGTTTTTGTAAGAGTGTCGTGTTTGACTTGGATTAGTTGAAAGGGTCTTAGGGTTTGATACCCTTTGGTTCGATTAGATTTTCTTTTCTTATGTGTCGTTATCTAACCTTCTATCTTTAGTTTTGTTATTTTGCTTCCGAGTATCTGATTTCATATAAAAAGATCCACCAAATTAAGCTTCTAATCTTCAATTAAAAAATATTAACAAAAATTTAAAAATTTCAAATTTGAGAGTTTGATAATTGATATTTGAGAATTGAGGGTAGAAAATTGAGAAAGATGAGAGACTAAAGAGAAATGAGATAACAACAGATTTGATGAAAATAGTTCGGGGGGGGGGGGGGGGGGAAGGCT
>JBDJHY011040925.1:0-14239 GCA_039654485.1 Withania somnifera
CTTCCTTAACCTCAACTCCACCATCTTTTTCCACACCTTCATCGTGTGACTTAACAACTTGATACCCCTAGTTGTTGCATTTTGGATATCACCCTTATTCTTGTACAAAGGGATCATTGTACTCCATCTCCACACTTCAGGCATTTTCGTTCGTCCTAAAAATGACGTTAAATAACTTGAATAGCCATTCAATACCTTCACCTCCAGAGTTCTTCCAAAAACCCACCGGAATCTCATCTGGCCTGATTGCTCTACCATTGCGCATCTTACGAACAACGCTCTTAACCTCCTCCAACCTAATATGCCTACAGTAGCTATAATCGCGGCAGCACTTAGTGTGCTCCAGATCACCCAGCACAACGTATGTGCCTTCCTTATCGTTCAAAAGTTTAAGAAAGTAAGATTGTCATCTCTTCCTAACGTGGACATCCTCTACCAAAACTTTGTCATCGTCTTTCTTGATACACTTCACTTAGTCAAGGTCGCACGACCGCCACTCCTCGTCCTAGCTAACCTATATAGTTTCTTATCTCTGCCTGCATCCTCTAATTTTGCATAAAGTCTCTCAAAATTGTTGTTTTAGCTGCCGTAACTGCTAAATTCGCCTCCTTTCTCGCCTTTCTATACTCTTCCCTATTCTACCACTTCTCCTCCTCGTCTTACTCTCCACCAACTTCACATAGGCTCCCTTCTTTTCTTCTACCTTCACTTGAACTTCTCTATTTTGTCACCAATCCCCTCGACATCTACCCAAATGACCTTTTGAGACACCCATTACCTCTTTTGTTGTGTCCCTTATGCAACAGACAGTCTTATCCCACATACTGTCTGCATACCCTTTACTCTTCCACGCCCCTACCTCCAACTACTTCTCCCCTATTTGTAGGGCACAACCCTCTACTTCCTCATCATCTTTTATCACCAAATCCATTGCCAAAAGCTTATGTTAGGTTGAAAGGTTCTCCTTCGGAAAAACCTTACAATCTCTACAAATTCTTTTATTCCCGTCTTAAGAAGAAGGAAGTCTATTTGAGTCTTGAAAACCAAGCTACGTAAAGTAACCAAATGATCCTTCTTCGGAAAGCTCGAATTCGTGATAACTAATCCAAAGGCTCTAACAAACTCCAGCAGCGACGCTCCTCCTTCATTTCTATCCCAAAATCCAAATCCTCCATGCACCTCAACATAACCCCTAAAGATGAACCAATATGCCTATTGAAATCCCCTCCGATGAATAGCTTTTCAGTGTTGGATACACATCTCATCATCCCGTCCAAACTCTCCCAAAGGCTACTTTTTTTCTCCTCGGCCAAGTTTACTTGTGGGGCATATGCACTAACAACGTTCCAAGCCGACCCTCCAACCGCCAACTTAATCAACATCAACCCATCGTTAACCCTCTTAACTTCTACCACCTGCTCCTTAAGCTTTTCATCTACTAAAATACCTACCCATTTATTATTCCTCACACCTCTGGAATATCATAACATATACCCGTCCACATCCTGCACCTTATAACCTACCCACTTTGTTTCCTGGACACAAGCTATGTTAATCATTCTCTTCCTAAGAATCTTTACAAGTTATATGGACTTACCTTATAAAATACCTACATTCCAAGACTCAACTATTCACCTAAAGGTTTCCTTACCCCTCCCACCCCTTCTATCCCTCGCCCCCTCCCTCGCCCTCCACCCCAATCTAACTTTCGACCTCAACCCTACAGCCACATCCGACCGAAGACATGACCCTATTCTATCATCATTAACCAAAGCCACTAGAGAAAAAAGCTCAAGAACTACAAATTTCAAGCAAGAAACAAATAAAAATAGCAAACAGCCGGCAAGATTTAAAGACCCAAATAGCTAGAATAAGAACTAGATAAATCGAGGGTAAATCAAGAACTAGAAATATGGTGGATTGTACAACAGAACAATACCAATATCAAAGAAAGAAAGAAAATATAATACAATGAAAAAATAAATAAAAATTCAAGGTTAAAGATCACCAGGGACTTGTTTAAGAGTCTGGAACATAGTGTTACATGTTAATTCAAATGTTAAATATATTGATGCATCAATGGAGTTTGCAGCTGGAAAGCCGACACCCCAACTAATGAGGTTTCCAGCCCTTCCTCAAGTGAATTTTCTCCTCCAAATATTAAATTAAAGCAATATAGTACCCCACTTCCTACCTTTACAATGTATTAAATCTAGGATATTTTTGGTGGAGTACACAATGGGCCTTTGAGGCAGAGTTCTCATAGATCTGGTGATGAGATTGAAAACGCAAAAGAATGAAATACTTTGGAGAAATTACAGAAGATAACCCCTGTGCCTTCTTCTCATCAAGGAAAAAGATGCCAAAGCCACACTGACAACCAAAAAGGTGTCCCAAGTTTCTCTTGGTTGCAAATCGAGGTCAAGTATATTAGGACCTGTTATTATAAATTATAAAGCCACCTTTTGTAAAGAACAATACAAGCTTCACAAACTGTTTACTGCAAACAAAGAGAGATTTCCTGAACAATCACTATAACCATGCAGTTACAAGGACCCAAAAATATGGTTCGACATTATAATAGTTTCTCGAAAATCAAGCAAAAGACGCAGTCAAGCCAGCATACAAATCAGTTTAACAAAAAGTAGCATTCAAAAATTTCATCATTTGATCAAAAGGTCAGCACATGACTAAAAGAAGTAAATGCTTTGGCAAATTAATATCTTAAAATCAAATGGATGCCAAAGTGGATATTTCACATGAACATCAAGAAAAGCATTGGATCACACAGCCATAAACCTTCAGCCCATAGGAATTAGGCACAAATAAACTAATAAAGCAATTAACAACAGTAAAAGTATGATGATACAGCAGGCATCTTTCAGCTAAAAAGCATACAAACCTCGTACACCACAGTGCTACCACCCATTGCTGGTTGGCAGAGGGTGACAACATTACATATGGCTCCATGTGCAGACAGAACGCAAACTGTACAGGGCCCTTACTCTGAGAAAGCCCTAAGCTTTGATGCTAGGTCCTTCAGCCAAGAGAACAGACTTGCATCATAGTAAAAGGTCAGCCTAAAACATAGACAGATAAAAGGCAGAGAAGGTATCATACTGCTCTAACACATTGATGTGAGACTACCTACCACAAATGATGGAATAACGCATATTCTAGAAGCAGTAGCACCTTCAGGAGAAAGAACCACAGGGTACAAGATTTAAAAAAAGTTCTTCTCAAAATGCTTGTAGATAGGTACCTTTCATCATTAATGTTTCAGTTCTCTAACCAAGACGCACTACATTTGCATGAACCTTGACATTTACATGAAATAATGAATAAAATTCAACCCTCTACACGTTTTATTTATGACTTCCAGATTTGAACAATTGATATTTTCTATAAAATATTGAAGTCTAGAAAACAGCGGGAGGAATACAAGGACATGAAAAAAAAATTTAAAAAAGGCAAGGTAAATAAAGAACAGAACAAACAAAATGAACAATCAAAATATAAAACTGCAATCTCGATGTTTGTTTCTCATCACATTGGCAAAATCATTTACAGGATGTGTTTTTAAGTTTTTTTTCAAAAATAAGTATTATATACCTAGTGCATCGAGCTGTTTCTTTCCAGGGGTAGGAGGTGTCCCTCTGAGCTTCTTAGAGGAGTTATCCGAAGAGGGGGTAACGGCACTACCAGCAGAATCAGTATTATGCTGCACCACCGAATAAATTGGAGTAACTGGAGTAGGCGACAGTCGTAAAGCGAAGTTACCATCAGGAGAATACTTTCTGGGTCGCCCTCGTTTCTTCTTAGTTGGCTGAATGTTGAACCCAGAATCCCTAGGAGGCGACGACTCATCAGGATAATCAAAAACAAATCTAGGGTTTTGCTGCAGAGATTGTTGCATCATGGAAGAAGAATTGTTAAGGTTGACAGCTAAAGTGTATGAATTGTGGTGTTGGTGGTGGCGTTGTGGCGGCGCCGTCATTATACCGTGGCCATGTAATGGCGGTTGTTGGTGGTGGAGTTGGTGGTGAGTGGCACGGGATTCCTGGGAATTCATGGGAACAAGGTGAACCTAGTATGGTGATGATAAAAAAGAAAAGAAATTTGAAATGTAGGTTGGATGTTTGTTCCATTTTAGAGTTTTTGGGAGGTGAAAAATGGTGGGTACAGTAGTACACTGTGAAAAGAGTGTGTGTACTTGCAATGTGAAATTGAAAGGACAAGAAAAGGGCACCGAAAGATGATGAAAATTGAAAGGACAAGAGGGATCAACAGTCTATCCTCTTCCATTTTTTACCCCAAAATTTGGAAAAATCACTAGGCATATGGACCTAAAATTAATTGTTAATATTTTATTTGAAAAACTCACCCGGAGTTGTGTTTTTATATCATTATAATTGTATTTTCTCAAGAGAAAAGAGCCAAAATATTCTTCGGCTTTTATTTATTAGTTAGATTTATCCCGAATTATTTATAAGGTCAAATATATTCTTTCATTATCAAAGTATTTAAGAATATTGCTCATTCGATTGAAATCCTCTAAATCAACCAAATTAACCCAATTTAAATAAAATAATTCATCCTCCATATTTAACATAAATTTCACGTCCTAATTAAAACACCCCTTACCCAATTGTCTTATTATTGTTCTTTTCATTGTTATTTGTTCATCGTTAGCTTATTTTTCAGAAATATAACCATACACTTTCATTATTTTGTCTAATAAGTTAGAGATCTAAAATTGGGAAGGAAAAAGACATACAAAAAGGTTAACAAAGCTATCTTTAGGTACTTTCATTCATAAAAAAAAGAACGATTCTCCAATACAAGATATAGTTATTCAATAATAGTGACCTTTCTTGAATTCTAGCTGACCCATTATATAAAATAATAATCCAGACATAGGATTATAATGTAGAGATAAAAACTATCACAAGGTTAATTTAAAATTATTGAACCTTATATTAAAACTACTTAGACTGAAATATAATTTCATTTCGTCTTCAATTAACTAACTTTCAATTGTTAAGCATCATTTCCTAGTAGCAGATACTACTCTTGAAGTTGTTATGATCTTAATTGCAACATCTCTCGTCCATTAAAATCTTCCTTTTCCTCAAGAAAAAAATGTTCGAAACCTTCTTCTCACAACATCAAAATCTTTTTTCTTTTTCTTTTCATTCTCCTCATTTTCTTTCTCTCTCTCTTCTCATTCTCCTCATTGTCTTTCTTCTTCTTCTTCTTCTCCTCCTCCTCCTCATTTTCCTTCTTCTTCTTATTCATATTTTTCTTATTCTTCTCCGTCTCCTTCTCCTCCATCTTCTTCTCCTTTTTCTTTTGTTGCTTATTCTCCTTTTTGTCTTCTCATTATTATTCTCCTCTCCATCTTACTCTTCTACTTTTTGATGAGTTGGGTTTACCACCCACTTAACCTAAAAATGCATAAGAAAAATGAGTCTTCAATGCAATTCTATTCAATTTTAATATTTTTTTAAAAACTTTTTAGAATTTGAGTTAAAATGAGGCTTGAAAAGATGGAGAACTAAAAAATGAGCAAATGGGTGCAAGAAACAAAGCTTAAAGAAGAAGTAAAGGTTAGAGGTCGTATTTACTAACCTCCAGACCACTTAGCGGACTGCCAGGAAGGGAAACCTACTGTCAAAATTTTCAAAAATATGAAAAAATTTGAAGAAAAAATGATGGTCAAATTACTCAACATAGCGGACCACCATCCTTTTCGCAACATACAAATTGACCCCTAACTCACCTAAGATATACTTGCAGCCACATGGAGTAATTGGCAAACTGCCAACATTTCTGGCAATACACACTTTAGTCCGTTAAGATGCATTTTTTAGGGGTTTTGCTTAGATTTTCTCACTTGTGTAAATAGCATTTTGAACTTAAGACTAGAACGAACACCTTAATTTTTAATTTCAAAAGCAATACTTTGGTAGTGAGTTTCTCCTAACAGTAAAGTTTATTGGGTGTGAATTTTACATTAAAATTGTGAAGATTTTGGTATTTTGATTTCACTCATTGTTGAGTAAAATATTTTTTTTGTATAATTTCTTATCCTTCCACTATGCTTGGCTAATCACTTTGCTTATAGGTGTGCTTGTTTATGAGGTTTTAATTAACTGTTATGGGTGTTTGTGTTTTTAGCTTAATTATCATAAATTGAACTTGGATTTAGCAATTTCCATGAAGTGATTATTTCTTGAGGTTGCAAACTCTATGCAAATATTTAGATTTTCTATTTTGCATGAAAGTAGGGATAGGATTGAGGGATAATAATTGCTAACACTGATTTGAATTGTTGTTCATCTAATAGATTTCTTTAGGAATAAAGAATCTACACGGGGTATTAGAAAGTTCATTGAATTCTTGCTAATTTAAGAGAATTAATTGGTGGGTGAGTGAAATATATATATATATATATCATGGTTTAGATCTAGCTTATTCCATGTTTTGTTATTGACTTTGACCTAAAATCCAATTACTCATACATGTATTGACCTCCATATGTGAACACCCCTAAATCCACTCTATAATTGCTCACAACTCTAGTGTTCTATTGGATATTTAATCAATCTATCTTGGTTACAATTGCTTAAATCGATAATTTTAATTTAGTAACAAAACCCCATTTTATTTTTCTCATTTAGTTAACTAATTTTGCCTAACCTTTGTAAATTGAAACACTCATCAGTGAAATTTGAGTAATACTCTTAATGAGATCGACCCTGATTCCCTGTTAGATAAATATACTTGATAATGTCCATGTGTATTTTTTAGTACAATGAGCATTATTAGTTTTGTCGTCGTTGTTGGAGAGTGAAACTTTTTATTTCACTTTTATTAGTCATTTATTTCATTTCCATAGTGCATTTGGTTTAACTTTACTTTTTTAAATTGTTTTTGTCTTATTTAAGGGGATGAAATAAGTGTGAGAAGTCACAGAAGTATTTTGGTTGCTTGGAATAGTTGGAAGGGGATGATGATTGTTTACCCAAACCCCGAATGGCCAGTACCGGTGATTTTTCCCACAAAAATAATTAGAACCTAAATCCAACTAAGTGTTGAGCACCAACGAAGATTAAACAAGCCTATGAAAGAGATTGTGAAAAAGAAAATCATTAAGTGGTTTGATGCGAGTGTAGTGTATTCAATTTCAAATAGTAAATGAGTGAACCCCGTCCAATCTGTTCCCAAGAAAGGTAGAATGACTATTGTAATGAATGAGAAGAATGAGCTTATACCCACGAGACCCATAACTTATACCCATAAGACCTGTGATGGGATAGTAGGTGTGTATATACTATATGAAGTTAAATGTTCGCACCAAGAAAGACCATTTTGCTATGTCATCATAGATCAAATATTTTGATCGACTTGCGTAATGTGGTTAGCATTATTTTTTGAATGAATACTCAGGGTGAAATCAAATGTTCATTTCTCAGAAGGGTCAAGAGAAAACATCATTCACTTGTCCCTACTGGATATTTACCTTTAGAAGGATGCTTTTCGGATTGTGCAATACACCTGCTACTTTCCATTGGTGTATGCTATCTATTTTTTCAGATATGGTAGAGGATACCATTGAGGTTCTAATGAATGATTTTTAGTGGTTGGTGACTTCTTTGAAATATATCCTAAGAACTTGAGCATGGCGTTGTAGCGGTGTGTAGAGAACAATCTTATTTTGAATTTAAAAAAAGTGTCATTTCATGGTGAAAGAAGAAATTGTTCTTAGTCACAAAATCTTTGAGAAGGGTATTCGATTGTATCAAGACAAGGTTGAAGTTATTTACAAATTTCCTCCCCCTACATCTTTCAAAGGTGTAAAGATCTTTCTTGGTCATGCGGACTTTTATAGGCACTTTATCATGGAGTTTTCCAAGATTGCTTTACTAATATGCAAGATTCTTGAAAATAAATCTATGTTTGATTTAATTCAAGATGTATGCAGGATTTTAATTGTTTGAAAGAAAAGCTTATGACGGCTCCTATCATTGTGCCTTCGGATCGGTCACTACCCTAAAAACTCATGTGTGATGCTAGTGGTTTAGCTCTTGGGTTTGATCTAGACCAAAATAAAGAAAAATTATTTCATCCAATGTATTATGCTAGCAAAACTTCAAAAACAGCCCAACAAAATTATACCATGACGGTATAAGAGTTACTTGTCGTGGTTTATGCTTTTGAGAAGTTTCGAGCCTATATTTTTAGAACTAAGGTGACTGTTCATTTCTATTATGCCACGATTTGATATTTGATGGCTAAAAAAGAGACTAAGCCAAGGTTGATTCAATGGATTCTTTTTCTCTAAGAATTTTAGTTTCAGGTGAAAGATAAAAAAGGGTGTGAGAATCAAGTTGCGAATCACTTGTCACGTCTAATTGGGGGAGATTGAAATCAATGAGTCATTTGCGGATGATCATTTAATAAAGGTTGAAGGGATATGATGCCTTGGTATGCTGACTTTGCTAACTTTTTGGTTAGCAGCATTTTTCTCAATGGATTGAATTCCTATCAACGCAAAAGATTCCTACATGATATAAGAAGATATTTTTGGGATGAGCCTTATTTATTTAGTGAATGTATTGATAGTATTGTAGAAGGGGTGTGTGTAAATCAAAGATGAAACTAAATATTGAGAGAAACCACACGCCACCAGTTAAGGGACATGATGGTGGGATTCAGAATACCCACAAGGTACTTCAATTTGGTTTTAATTGGCCAATCCTTCATCAAGATATTATTTATGTGTTTTAATCATGCCAACAATGTCAAATGAAAAGGGGAATCACTAGCCGTCATGAGATTCTCTTAAAGCCCATTCTTGAGGTTGAATTGTTTGATTTGTAGTTATTGATTTTATGGGGCCTTTTGTGAGTTCATATAGGAATAAGTTATCTTGTTTGAGGTAGACTATGTCTCTAAGTAGGTGGAAATCATTGCCTTTCCAAATAATGAAAAAAAGTGTTACTGAATTCCTCAAAATGAATATTTTCACAAGGTTTTTGATACACCGAGAAAATGAATATTTTCATAAGGTTTTGGACACACCAAGAATTAGTAGTGATGGAGGATCTCACTTTTGCAATCGGATCTTTGCAACGTTGTTGACCAAATAAGGAGTAAAGAACAATGTGTTCACACCTTATCATCTTAAAGAAAGTAGACAAGTGGATACGTCCAACCAACAGATCAAGGGTATTCTAAAAAAATAATCAATGTTAGCTAGACCAATTGGGCTAAAAAATTATATGATGAATTTTTGGCATATCGACCCTTATTGGCATGTCCTCATATCAATTGGTGTTTGAAAAAGCATGTCAGTTACCTATTGAGCTTGAGCATAGAGCTCTTCGGGCCTTGAAATAATTGAATATGCATTAGGAAGATGACTATGCCCTTATTTAATTAGCATGGTTTGAATAGTAAGATGTCTGATATTATGCTAAACTAATTGCGATTGAGTTTGTATATTTGAGGATTGGTTTTTGGTCTTTTAAGGATGGTTTTAAAATATTTAAGTGATCTTTCTCAATGTTGGAGTGAGTGATGATATTCTTAAGAAAAAAATCACAATTCTTTGATTTTGAAACTCGTAAATTGTACAAAAAGTTTGTTATTTTATTGAAAACCATGCCGAAATTGGTGAACACTATGTTGGGTGCATATGTCAACTCTAGTGGTCAGTAGCCAACAAGGTTAGCAATCCACCAGAGTCAGGATTTGACCACCAAATACTCCAGAACCTTGGAGTCCCTTCTCCCAGACCTTGGTGGCCAGCTACCAATAAGGCTGGCAGTCAGTTTTTGCAATGTTTTCCTTTCGTTTACTAATCCAATTGGTTTTGTTATGTGATGTTTTTGTATAGGTACATGTCTCAGGAGAAAAGTATATCTAACAAACCCATCGGTCAAAGAGAAAGGCATAGTCATTTGAGAATGAAACCCTAAATAGGAGCAGAAAAAGAAACCCCAACCTTTAAAATATGTTAGAAAGGGTAAAATAGTTTACCAACCAACTGATAAGGAGCATTCAAGTTCATTAAATGTTAATTGGTCCAGTACAGATGAAGGTTGTAATAATAAAGGGGGTTATACTTTGATAATTTCTCCTCTATTAACTTAGTCTATTGAAATAAAAAAGAAGAGAGAGAATCTCCGAACAAAAATAATTCAGAAACAAATACATTCAAAATCTCAGTGCCCAATTTTTGAAGAAAAGCATTTGTCCATTAAGGGGTTACAAGTAATTCCCTTTTATACTTGAGGCTTTTAAGAGGCATAGCTTCCAAAAATACACTGGCCATTGTCAAAGTTCATTCCTACATGGGTTCAGAAGTCCTATCATGTTTATACTAGGCACTCTTACCCAAAAGAAAGATAGACAACCACAAGCACTTTCGAAAGTGTTCACATTCGAGGTGTTGATGTACATTGTAATTAAGATGCGATCAATGAGGCCTTGGGTACTAGTTACACTGGGGCACATTTTATGACAGAGAGATTAACTGTAAATTCAGATAGTTTGTGAGGTTGTTTGGCATATTTTTTAAGTAGTGCATCACCTCAATGGCTTGCACTAGGTTTAGAGATCAGGAAGACTTATATTCACATTCCAACTTGGTATTTGATTGAGATTTATCAATGACAACCTAATGCCTACACAGTAAAACTATATTCGTCTCCATCAATAGGTAGTATTGTATAGTGCTATACTGTATCAGGAGATGGTTAATGTTGCCATGGTTATTAAACCAGAGGTATCCATGAGGGCTCAAAGTAACAAGGCTCTGTATGATTTCCCATATTTGATTACTAAGTTATACCGAAGGGCACAGGTACCTAGGATAATGGAGTCAATTTAGAGTTCACATTGAACTCCACTATTGATGTTTGGAGGATTGAGGTAGAATATAGATCTGATCAAGGACCACAATCAACACTTGGTGCAGATGAGTTGTACATTGATCTAGAGATGCTAGGTGGTGAGGTTGCTCATATCTTTGAGAAGAATTTCATTCTTCTATCCTCTACTCCTCCACCTACCACTACATCAGAGGCTCCTCCAGATGAGACTTTAGAACCACTTCCTGCCAGTACCACTGGGTACTTGGACTAGAGCTAGCACAACCACCACCACTACCTACTACTTCCAGAACTAGAACAATAACACTAAAAACTCCATCTTCTAGTGGTACACCTCAGTTAATAGTATCAGCTATCTGTAATATAGGCCAAATAGCCTACACAGCAGAAAAAAGGTCTATTAGGGTGGAGGCTCAAATTTTTAATATAATTTATATTGAGATACCTATGAGAGGATATAAGGGCTTTAGATTGATTATTTATAGATATGAAACCCGATTAGATGATTTGGGTGTTACCATTGCATTACAATAGATGATTTAACTTTCACAATATTCCCCTTTTGAATCAAAACCATCTTAAAGCACTCGAGTGAGTCCTTTTGACAACTTAAGTTAAAAGCGTAAGTTGGGATGTTTTTAAGTTAAGTCTAGCCAAAAGTGGATGAGATCAAAGTTTGAGGGTTATAGTTCATGAATGGATGTGAAATCATGGCACTTGCACCAATGATTTCTAAATGCATAAGGGAAATAATTTTCTAAATAAAATATGTGACTGAATTCTTAGAAGTACCCTTTTTAGGTTGTGTCTCTTGTTGCAAATATTTTTTTATTTATATGAGAACGAGCAAAGATTTAAGTTATAGGTATTAACGAGTGGCCAATTTACCACTTATTTAGACTACAAGTACATAAGAAATACGAGTCTCAAGGCCATTCCTTTAAATTTTAATGTTGTTTAACTTGTCAATGTTCGAGTTAAAATAAGTTTTGGAAAGTTGGAGAACCAAAAAGTAGGAAAATAAGTGCAAAAAATGAATTTAAGGAAAAATGAAGGTTGGCGGTCATAATTATTGATTGCCATACCACTTGGTGGACCTCCAAGAGGGGAAACCTACCACTAAAACTTCCAAAAATATGAAACAAAATAAGGAGAAAAAATGGCCAAAGTACTCAACATGGCAGATCACCATCCTGTTTGGTGATATACAAGGCGACCGCTAGTGCACCTGAGATATACCTGAAGTTGGAAGTCACATGGAGTAGTTGGTGGACCTCCAATGGCTGGTGATACACACTTAGTCTGCTAGAACATATATTTAGGGTTCTTTCTACGATTTTCTAGTACTATAAATAGGAATTTTAAACTTGAGACCAAAATGACCACATTTGTTTTCAATTTCAATGGACAATACTTTGAGTAGTGAGTTTCTTCTATGTGTAAAGATTTTAAATTAAAGTTGTGCGATTTTGGTATTTTAGTTTCACCATAGCTGAGTGGAATAGTTTCTTGGGTATGATTTCTTATCCTTTTTACTATGCTTGGCTAATGTCTTTACTTAGGGATGCACTTGTTTATGGGGTTTTCATTAATTATTACAGGTGTTGGTGTTTTTAGATTAATTTTTATATATTAAACTTGTATTTTGCAATTCCATGAAATGATTGTTTCTCGAGGTTGCAAACTTTATGTGAAATCTTAGGTTTTCTAGTATATATGAAAGTGGAGATAAGATTAAGGGATAATTCTAACACTAATTTGAATTATAGTTCATCTAATAGATTTCTTTAGAGATAAAAATTTTAAGTGAGGTATTTGAGTGGGTTCATTGAGTTCTTGCTAATTTCAGAGAATCAAGTAAGAATTAGTTGGTGGATGATTGAATACCTACCATGGTTTATACCTAGATGGTCCGTGTTCTATTATTGACTTTAACCTAAAATCTAATTACCCATGCATGTATCGACCCATATATGTGCAAACCACTAAGTCCACTCTATAATTGTTCACAACTCTAGTGTTCTCTTGGATATTGAATCAATTTCTCTTGGTTACAATTGCTTAAATCGATAATTTTAGTTTACTAATAAACCCCCATTTTGTTTTTCTAATTTAGTTGAGCAATTTTTCTTATCCTTGTGAATTGAAATTTTTATCAGTGAAATTTGAGTTATACTCCTGTGGGTTCGACCCCGACTCTCTATTGGGTAAATATACTTGACAGCATCGGTATGTATTTTTAGTACAATTTAGCATTATTAATTTCTGTATCTTATTATTTGTATTGTCTCCTTATTTTCGTCTTTTTTTATTTTCCTTATACTTCTCCTTTTAGCATTTAGATCATCCCATCAATAAGCTTCTTTTCAGGAGGATTTGGTTGAGGTCACGAAAGAGGCAGGGTTAATAGAAAGAGAAGAGTTTGGGGATCTGAGGGATAAGAGGTCACATATATCTGGTTAGTTTTCTGGTACCTCATTAGGAGATAGAGGTTTCTTTAGGAGAGGTGGTTCCTTTTAATTATATGGGTCGATTCAGACAGCTATGCATGCGTTTGAGGATAGTCATGTCAGGCGTGGTTCTTATAGTTTAAGGCCTATTTATAAAGGTTCCCATTAGAGGTATTTAGGCCGTGGTGGTCTTCAAATTCTTTGGGTTCATCTCAGCATTCCATGGTTCCAAGATTCTGTTATTCTTGTGGATATTCGAGTCATTTGAGGACCTATCTCAGCCGTTGTGATAGGTATGCCAAAAACCAATAATAACTAAATACAAACGGAAAATAAAAATAGAATTAGCAAAAAATTAAGGTTGCAAAATTACATAACAAAATACCCTAAAACCAAGTTGTCACAGTATGTTCAAGCCTCTATATGCATTCAAATATCCAAAAATAAGTAAATATAGAATGTAAGGATAAATAGATCCTCAGTGTTAGTGAAAAAGGACCAAGATGCTACCTTAGGAATCTCGTACTTCGACCTCAAACTCAGCTAGACAAGAGGAACTCAACTAGTACTGAGCTCAGGACCTACACAAATAGTGCAGAAGTACAAGTGTGGGTACAAAAATAATGAAAACCGGTAAGTGTTCTTGGCCAACTTTAAACCAGAGTGATGATAAGAACTACCTACCACCAACCATTCCCTAATACTATAACTTGCAAGAAGACTATTGACCAAGATATTCTAATGTATAAATCACATAGTTAAGTCAAATAATAGTAAAATTTAGACAATGACTTCATAGAGATATATAAATTGTACTATATAGACTTATCAAGTAATTCAAGCCAAGTAAAGAAATCACTTTGCAATTACAGAATTCATAAAGTAACC
>JBDJHY011041035.1:0-14238 GCA_039654485.1 Withania somnifera
TGTTTTGATCCCATATATATATATATATGTATATATATATATATATATATATATATAGTTTCTTAAGCAGGATTCATATCTGACTTATTGTTGTTGGGATCCGTTTTGACCCCATGCCCTCATTTAGAAATTCTACTGTGCAGAATTTTCTACAGTTCCAAATGTTCAGCACGATCACGCTCCTATGACATGATTGCGATATTTCTTTTTTTCCTCTTTGGCACAATCATGCTCTTGTGGCACGATCGTGGTAAACATCTCTCTTTCCTTATTATGTGCAATCACGCTCTTGGAATGCGACCATGTTAAGCCCTCTTCTCTTCCTTCCTCTATTTTTTAGTCATTGTCCATATAATTTCTCACTCTAACTCTCTCTCAAATGTCTGATTCTTGCTGTAAATCATAGTTCTTATGTGGGGAAGTCGTGTTGGCTACGTATATCGAGTTCCTTGTCGACGTGGTAAATCCCATATCTCTTGAATTCTTTTAAAGATGGGGATTTTCCACCATTTTTGCACCTTGATTAGCTTTATAATTTCTTGCAATTTCTCCAATTCTCGATTGATTTATGACGGTGTCTTTGTGCATTGATATTGATTGCACTCCTTCCCCAAGTTGTATTCAATTTCTGGTGCGTAGTTCCTTCATTTTTGCCTTTTAAGGTTTTGTATTTTATTTCAATTCATTCTTAGGCTTTTTGACGCACTTTTCTCCCTTAGATTGTGCTCATTTTTGGAGAACAAATTCCTGATGATGCTGGAAACCCCGTAGCAAAGTTCATTTTTTGGGTCCGACCAGCAGGTCTTGCAATCCCGTTATAAGCCCAATTTCGACCCATTCTGGTACCTTGCATGATTTATATTGTTATATTTTCCTTAACCGATCGATCGTTATTTCACGAGTTTCGTAATTGTTCAAGGTTGTTAGCTATCAATCGTGTTGATATTTGGGATTTTGTGCGCGTTATTCGTCGGACGAAAGATAGGCTCCATTGGGCTTACTCTGGGGATATAGCTAATATATTTTTACTAGATAGAATCCATGGGTTAGGTTTCTAGGTTGATATTAAGATCCTTTTCTATTGCTCCTAGTCTACTTCATCCCTTTACTTTCTATCGGTGTTTGGTGCTATAAAACGTCTTGACCTAGTACTGGCTTTATGATGACTGCAGTGTGACTTTGGAAGTAGTAGAATACTATTGGATGGGTTGAATTTTGGGTTTTCTCCTAGAGTTTGGATTGGTTTCTTGTGCTGCTAGTTGTAGCTTAGTTGATTTTATGTAGGGCATAGGCTAGCTGTAGATAATGCTTGTTTCTGCAATCATACAGTGTGATAGCCGTCCAGCTCAATTCTTAGAGTACATTTGGGTTGGGGTAGGTATTACCCCTTTGATTACACTGTTGGGTCGTGGAGGCCAGTTTTCGTATAATAAATACTAAATGGATAATTCTAAAATAAAATGGGATTTTCTAATTAAAATGATAACATAAGTGGCTTTTCTACTTGTTGTAGACTCATCTACGTACCACTCGCCTGGTACTACCCTTTTTCTTGTTTTAGACCAAGTTTTACACCCTGGCACCAGGTACTGTCATATGACTACTTATGCTGGGACTTAAGTTCGACTTCGTTCTATAGTGAGTACAAACATTAGCACTTAAGTCTGACTTCGCTCGGCAGTGAGTATAATTTTCCATATTTATATCTCCTGCTAATTGGGGACCATGATGATACTGTTACATTGAGGCATGGGACGCCCTGAGTTGCCGAGGTTACAACATGAGGAGACTATTTTGTTGAGGCATTGTATGCTAGATTATAAGACTCTGTGATACTGGGGTGTGAGGTCACTTTGGAGATTTGTATGTAGTTGACATACCTCCATGGACCCTGACTCTGGGCTGTATGCGATCGCAGGAGGAGTATAGGTCAGAGCACGAACATACTGGTTAATCCTTTTCATAGGTCTTACCTGCTTGGCTTATGAGTATCAAAAGGAGGAGTGTGCACAAGAATTGTGACATTATTGTGTGTGCTTACTTTTCCACACTTGTTTTCTTTATGTACCCCCTGTTGAATGGGAGGCCAACGGGTGAGCTTTCCTTCTGTGCACTCTGTCAGTCTTCTGATGGATTTACAGAGTTTTTCTTACTGTACAACCTTTTTGATATTAGATCTAGTTATATTCTGTTACTTACTGAATGTCCTTACCCAGTGGGTTGTTGTGCATGGACCTAATTGCTATATCATTTCCTTTTTTGTCTTGAAGTAACCAGTATACCTTCGACGTCCCCTTTGTACCTTGTTATATGTCTTGCCTGATTTACTATTGCTATTTCTATACTGCTGCAAGGACCCTGGGTATGTTCTTTCTCTCCTACCTGAGTTCCTATTCCATGTTTTAGCTAGCATAACCATGCCTATCTACTTCTTACTTCCTTTATGAATGCTATCTTTCCTTGCTTGATTACTTTCTTCTGTGACCTTACTTCTTGTATTCTTGTTTTATTGCTTTTATATTTGTTATATACCTAGTGGGGCCCCCAAGCCTACGGGGTACTTGTTTCTTTGGCGAATTGTACTCATACTACATTTGTCTTTTCCTAGTGCATATCCGAGTATTAGCGTCAGACATTGATTAGCTGTTAACTGTTCGTGCCTTCTCGCTGCTTTTTCTTTCGGAGATATATGGTGAGCTTTGGACGTCCATCTGTTCCTGCTCTCTTCAGCTTTTTACTTTGTCTCTCTTGTATTTCAAGACGGGCTTGTAATAAATACATTTACTTGTGCTATGTGCGTAGTGGCTTTGTATATACATTGTTACCCGATTTTGGGGAATTTTGTTGATTCTGTTTATACTATTCCACATCTCTGACTTCATCTACTTTCTTTTACTTCATTCTGTTGCACTTGTGCATTTCGTTATTGTCTTGTAACCTTCCGCTCTGGCTCCGAACTACAAGGTTGGTACTCCTACTAGTGGTATAGTAGGTTCCATCATGATCTGAGAAATCAGTTGTGACATATTAGACGCATTGTCAAAAACTACACATAAAATTTTATCATTCAAATTATAATAATTAGCAACTTTAGTAATTGTTTTTTAAATGAATTTTGTATCATGCCTAAGAGTTTCATCATATAAAAAAGCAAAATTTATTTTTGAATTATAAAATTACTATCTATCCAGTGACAAGTAATGGTTAAATAATGGTTTCTATTTATAGCATGATCAAGTTCAAAAGTTAGAGAAACCCTACATGGAAGATTAAGAAATAGGGTACGTAAATAAAATGCATATTGTCCATTTAATCTAAAAAATCTGACCGACATGTACTTCTAGGAATATAGATAAACATTGGATTATAAATCTTTCTATATATAAAATAAATACATCAGAAGAAGAAAAAGTGAAAGGTAAACAACCTATAACTATCATTTTCTCTATTTCTAAACGGTCCCTACTTTATTATAATTTTGAATTAATGTACCAGTTTTTCTATTTAATCTATCCTGATTCAATCTTTCTTCCTTAACACCAGTTACTTTGTCTCATTTTTCTTTATGTTTAGTTTTACAATATCTAGTCAATGTACTTGTCACCCGGGCATTACCCCCCCCCCCCTTCCCCCTTATGCAAAAATATTATCTTACAAATAACTCATCTAATGATTCAGTTCCTGTTATATCTTCAAAAAGTTTTCATACAACACTAATTTTTCTAGGAGGTCTAGGAAATTAGGAGAAACATTAACACATTGAAAGGATAGGGCGTTGATATTCTATTTCTGATCATCATTATTATCATAATCATCATCATTATTATAATTAAACTCGTCAATATTAATATTAGCACCCTCTTCTAATTCATTATCTTCTTTTATTCCATAATTTTCCTGCAACTCGGCATAATTTATATCATGCATACTACACCCCCACTATATTCAAATTCTTGTTCAGGTTCACTAGCAATACTAGGTGGAGCGTCAGACATACGACTATAATTTCTAGTACTACTGGAACCTCTAGCAAAAGTAGAACTTATTTTTTCCTTGTTACTTGGACTACTTTCAAGACACAAGTTTTTAACACTTTTACCCATTTTTCTTATTCTATCCATATTAAAAATTATAATAGTAAAATTTAAAAACACATAAAATATAATTGCAAATAATAAACAAATTTAAAAAACTAAAAAAATTAAAAGTAAAAGATAGAACGATTATACCAAATCGATTAAGTAATTGATCAATTGAAAAGTTAAAAGTTGAAAACTTCCACTTGATCACTTGATGTTGCTAATAATTCTATAATAATAAACTAAAAAATTAATTGGGAACAATTAGAATGCTTTTTTTAGGAGAAATATTGAGAGAGATTGAGAGGATTGTTGTTATAATTAAAAATTTAAAGTGGTATTTATAGAAAAATATTTGGAATACTTTTTAACAAAAATCTAAAATTTTGGCCTTTTTGGACCGTCAGGCAACGGTGAAAAACCGGTCCAATGGTCAAACACTCCTACCCACAACGGCTATAATAAATTTAATTTTTTAAATATTGTGCCAGGTTGGTTGGACCGGTCCGGGTTTGTTGGATTTGTCTGGAAACTACGACTCGAACCGGACCGAGACCGGACGGACTGATCACTATTCCGGTCCAGTCCGATCTAAAATATTTTGGGCTGGGTTGCCCAATCAACCCGACCCGTTGGACACCCTTAGAGCATATTGTCCTACTATTATTGGACACCCTTAGAGCATATTGTCCTACTATTTTTCAAGTTAAAGTTCGCAAATTCGACTTCAACATAAAGAATACAAGGAAATAAACTAGAAAAAAAGAAGAAAGAATTGATAATATTGTTTGTGAAGTTTATTGAATATTGTCACCTCCTTATGTTGCAACTGCTCAAAACACAATTAAAAAACTAAAAATTAAATTTTCCCCTAAACATTGATAGATTTTTACCAGAGATTATATTATATATAATTTTACATGGCTCAAGAAACAGATTGAAAATATACAGGATAAGAATATAAAATATTCAGTGGTAAACACATACTTTCTTACTAAGAGTATTTAAAATATAAAGTTGTAATATGAAGAAATTAAGAAAATTCGACATCTATTATTTATAAATTAAAAGTAATTTAACCTTATATATATGTATATCTGCAATGTAATTTTCTGACAAAATATATGTATGTGTATAATGTAATTTTCATATTAAAGAGACTTGAATGAACCCTTTGCGTCTAGGATAGTATATATGAAAGAAAGAACATACTATGTTCATCGATCCCTGGCTAGTTGACCTTTTTGCCTAATACAATACATCTTTTTTGCTGCGGTTGGAAAGAGTGACCGTGCGGCAAGTTGTGGTGAGAAAGAAGGTTTTTTGTTACGTTTATTTTCATCTTCATTTAGTTTCATTTCTAGAATAGGTAATAATAAGTTTAATATTTAATTAATTTCTATAAATAAGAAAATCATGTGTTGTCTTCCAAAGTTGAAACACTGAATTTTTTTTTGTGAATGATTAGAAGTGGAATAAGATTTATAATTGTGCAACTCAAGACTTGTGAATAGGCATGTATAACTTGTCTAGTTTAGATTTTTGAGCTGGATTAGGTTGTTATGATTTTATTCTAATTTAGCATAAATTTTTTAAGGGTATAAAAATCGATTTATACTTGAAGGATATTTTGGTCATTCAACATTGTTATTTGTGCTTTTGTAATAATGTAGATAGATAGATAACTCATTTGAAAAAGTTAAACTCTTAGGAGTCATTTGCTAGCTGAGTAATTATGCAGGTATTAATAATGGAGTGATTAGTTGCAACAAAATTTATATATATTTTTATGCATGTATTAGTTATACCACTTCTTCATATATAAAATAATATATTGATTTTCTCATAACTATACATATATGAGTTATGCAAATTTCAATCCAAACGTACTCTAAATTTTTCCTCTGAATTTATTTTACTAGATAACAAAGTTGATATTACAACTAAGAAACTTTTGATTTCTACTTGTATTACCTTCTTACCTATCTGTATTATGGTCATGATTGTTACCAGATGCACTTAAATACCTATAGCTTAATTGAACAAGACAAATGATGTCGGTATATTACGCGACTTTTCAGACTACTTTATGCATATTTCTACCTTGCTTTGATATCAAATCTCAATAAATACACCTATTATATGTTTGGTTTTCAGATATTTGGATAATTGTGCTATTTTTATAAATATAGGTCCATGATTTTTTCCTTGATTGCCTTAATGGGTAAAAATTTTAATTCACCATCATCTTGAGTTTTAATTGGTATCGGAGCAAGTCCTCACAAGAAGTTTCCTAACAACACTTGAGGAAAAGATCAAAATGACAAAATAACAAATTCCAAGAGCTGTTTTTCAAGACGGACACTCCTTCAATAGACATCCTTACTTCAATTGACAATATTATGCTCATTGGAGAGTAAGATTCACCATTTCAGTGAAAACAAATGAATGTAAAGGCTAGTTAGTCATAAAAAATAGACCAAAACCAATACCCGGACTGAAGGAAAAAGAATCTTCTAGCAACATAGGTCTGGAATCCTTCGATATCATAAAGAAACAATAAGAGGTACTACAAACTAACCCTAGAGAGATAAGCTTACTTTATTGTTCATTTAGTGGTGCAGAATACGACAAGATATCAACTTATGAGACCGCCAAGGAAATGTGGGACAATCTTGAAGTCAGTTATGAAGGCATAATCAAAGTAAAGGAATCACATGTCAGCTCACTTATGAATGAATACGAGCTATTCAAATGAATGAAGATGAGACTATTAAAGCCATTTTCTAAAGATTTAGAAAAATCATCAGTGAGCTCAAACCCTCAAAATAACATATGCAAACAGATTACAAATTAGAAAGCTTGTAAGAAGTCTACAAAAATCTGGGAAACCAAGGCCACCATACTAGAAGATAGAGATCTAGACAAAATGACCTATGATGAATGATGAGGTAATCTTATGAAAAAAAATCCTATTAAGAGGTACTCGAAAGAAGAAAAAAAGAAAATAGTGGCCTTCAACACTGTAGCTCCTGAAGACGAAGAAGATATGGACAAAATCAAAGATGAGGGACTGGATCTCATAACCAAGGAGTTAGGCATATGCTTTGACAAAAAAAGTAAAGACCATATCAAAATCACAGAAATCATGACCATCAAAAGGATTATAATCGATGCTATCAATATCAAAAGACTGGACATATATGGCCAAATTCCTCAGACCTAAAATGAAAAAGCTGAAACAGAAAAAAACACCAAAAGAACTTTGGTGCCTGGAGTGATAAGGAATCCTCAGAAAATGAACCAGCTGAAGCCACTAACATATGCTTCATAGCTCTGGGATAACAGATAAGAGATTTTACTGTCCAAATTATTGTGATCTGAAGGTTATACTAGGTATGGTAATAGATGAACTCTAGAAGGTTATAATGAGTAAGGAAAACTAAAAAAAGAAAAAGAAAATAAGGGCTACAAAATCCTTCTTCAATCTAGATGAATAAAAGTTGACTTGCTGAATTAAAGCTCAACTCAAAAGTGTTAAAAAAAAATCTCCAAGCCATAGATTGATAAAGTCAAATAGATTCTTTGGGAAAGATTCAGAGAAGAAAACCCCCTTAAATAAACTTTCTAGGAAAGGATCTAATTTCTTTTCCTTTCCTTATCCCAAATCTTACTATTCTTCCAAGACGACTTTCTATTATCATAAGACAACTTGCTAATCTTGGGGAGAAATTGGTCATAAATCTTTTAAATGTAGAAACAAACCTACAGGCAAATGGATATGGAGACCTGAAACGCTGAACTTTAACCCCCAGAAACTAAGGACACTTGGGTACCTAAAAGAAGCTAATCTCATTGTTTTGCATAATCCCACTCGAAAGACTTATAAAGATGAAATATAGGTAATCGACAGTGTATGCTCTATACACATGACTGAAAAAAAGGAAAATTTCAACACAGTCGATGAAATTGATTAAGGCTATGTACGATTTGGAGATAATACAGAAGGAGATGTCGTAGGTGTTGGGACAATCATTATCAGCCCTATCTATGATCTTATTGAAGTTTATTTAGTTGATGGATTAAAACATAACTTTCTAAGCATCAGTCAATTATACGATACTAGATTTGATGTATTGTTCAATGTTAGCGATGCACCATCAGTAATCAGGCTAGAAACATAACCCTCACTAGAAGATGAGTTAAAAATATTTATGTCTCGAATAATATTGATATTCCAACCCTCACCTGTCTTAATTACATGTCTAGTGATCCTTGGTTGTTGCACAGAAAGCTCGGTCACACTAGCATATATGCTATAGAAATATTTTCCATACTTGGTCTGGTAGCTAGTTTGCCTAGACTGAAATTTGAGAAAGATCACATCTGTGATGCTTTTCAATTTGGTAAGCAATTATTCAAAGTAAAAGACATAGTGACCACTTACAAACCACTTCAGTTGCATCACATAAACCTCTAGTATTGGCAAAAAAATTTATGATTTTTCTATAGTTGATGATTACTTTAGATTTACTTGGGTTATTTTTCTCTCTCATATGCGTGGAGCTCTTAACAATGTTGAAGTATTTTATATAAAAGTTCAAATCTAAGCTTGATAGTTTATTAACACTATTCAGTGATCATGGAGGGAAGTTTGAAAACAACGCATTTGAGGAGTATTGCACATAGAATGGATACACTTATTATTTCCCTCCCCTTGCTCTCCTAAACAAAAAAGAGTGGTTAAAAGAAAGAATAGATCCCTTTAAGACATCTCCAGAACATTAATACTTAAGCAAAACCTTCAAAATTACTTCTGGGCTGAAACCATAAGTACAACATGTCACATATTAAACAGATGCTTAATTGTACCTATATTGAAGAATACTCCCTACGAACGATGAAAAAGGAAAAAGCCAAACGTCAGCTATTTACATCCCCTTGGATGTAAGTGTTGCATCCACAATTTAATGGTATAAATAATCTTGGTGTGTTTGACCTCAGAGTGATGAAGGTATATTTCTTTGATATTTTCCACCTAGTTGGGATTTTTATGTCTTTAATAAAAGAACTCTATTCATAAAAGAATCTGTTCATGTTATTTTTTAATGACTCCAATCTTGTAAATCAATATTTTGGTATTCCTTTGCATAACAAGAACATGTAACTGTGATCGTACCAACCAAAAATATTCAAAATGTCGAGACCACTCAAGAGAAGTAGACCATTGATGATATTCAGCCAGCTAAACTCCAAAGTCCCTATTCCTAGAGAATGACATCATATTGCAAGCTTAACAAAAAAATTCATTATTAGAGAACCCAACAAAAAACACAAACTAGTCCCTTATCAAGAAAACAAGTTGTTGGAGCCTTGGTATCTCAAATAGAGCCAAGGAAACTCAAAGATACTTTATGGGTTAAAGAAATTCAAGAAGAACTTACCAATTTGAACAAAATCAGGTATGGAAACTTGTCAAGAGATCCAAGAATTGCTCAATCATTTGAACCAAGTGAGTGTTCCGAAATAATTTAAATGAGGAAGGTGAGGTGATAAGGAAAAAAGATAGACTCGTAGCTCAAGACTACTCTAAACTGGAAGGTATTAATTATGATGAAATCTTTTCTCTTGTACCAAGGATGGGATCTATTCATATATTGTTAGCCTAGGCATCCTTGAAAAAGTTTAAACTTTTTCAAATAGATGCAAAAAATCTTAATTAAATAGATTTATCAATGAAGAAGTGTATGTAAAAAAACCTCTCAAATTTGATAATTATTCCTACCATTATTATGGGTTTAAGCTTATTAAATCTCTCTGTGGCATTAAACAGACACCGAAAGCTTGGTACAAGCAATTGAGCACTTTTCTACTTAAGAACAATTTTCAAAGAGGAAAAATTGACACAATTCTTTTTCCTCAACGAATGGGTAATAGTATTTTAATTGTTCAAATTTATGTTGATGAAATTATCTTTGGTAGCACTAACTTTTCTTTGTATGAGAATTTTTCTAATATTATAAAGGAAGAGTTTTAAATGAGCCTCAAGGGAGTAGTTACTTATTCATTTAAACTTCAAATTAAGCAGTATACTAAAGATACTTTAATTAGTCAAAATAAATATACAAGAGAATAAAAAAAATATGGCATGAAAAAGGAAATGCCTTTTGAACCCCCGTGACTCCATCCACATGCCTGGAAACTGATGTTCTAGTAAACGACGTTGATGAAAAAATGTATCATTCCACAATTGGATCTCTATTGTATTTAACTGCTAGTTGACCATATATTATGTTTAGTGTATGCAAGTGTACGAGGATTCAGTCGGATCCTAAGGAATGACATCTAACTGCTGTCAAAAATATATTTAATACCTCATTGCAATGCAAGATTTTTGACTTTGGTATACTCGCTCCTAAAATTTTGAATTAATTAGATATTCAAATGCTGATTATGCAGTGACAATACTAATAAAAAAAGCACAAGTGAAACTTGTTGACTACTCGAGGAATCAATAATTTCTTCGCACAACAAGAAACAAACCTCAGTGGAATTCTCAACTGCTAAGTCTGAATACCTTGCCATCGGTAATTGTGGTACTCAATTATTATGGATGATGAATTAATTACTTGACTATGATTTAAATTTTGAATATGTTCCCATATCTTGTGATAATACTAGTGCTATTAGCCTGTCAAAATATATTGTTCATCATTCTAGGGCTAAACACATTGATATAAACCTTCATTTCATTATAGACAATGTTGAAAGTGGAGATTTTTTTCTTGAATTTGTAAACTCTAAAAATCAACTGTGCTGACATTTTTACCAAACCTCTTTTAGAAGAAATATTTTGTTTCGTTAGAAAAAATCTTGGTATTACAAATCTGTGTAATTAATGATTCCATATTTTGCTATTTATTCTTTCTTACAAAATCTTCTAATTTTTTTATTTCCTTGGGTTATACAAGGAAAACATATTGACAGAGACAAACACGTCACATCTGTCCCTCTTTTGCAAAAATAAAATTGTCTTTTTCTCTTCATATTCCCCTCTTTATTCCTACAAATTCCTTTCTTATTCTCTTCTTCTTCATTCATCAAAACCCTCATCCTCCTCAAATTCCCAGAACATGATTAATGACCTCTCCTAAAAGTCCCATAAATTTTTTTCAAAACTCACAAAATATCGTCTCTCTCTATTCCAACTCATCAAAAACCTCTATAACTCATGCTTCTTCCCCTACACCCATGAAGAGACCCTCTATCTAAAAAAAGGCTTGATGTAAGAAATCAAAAGGAAAATGCTCTGGGTCTTTCTCACCTGAAGAAATACACAAGTTATGAGGGTTCAATAAGAATAAAATATTTGAGGCTATCTAACACATGTCGTTCATTCCTTGAAGGGTGATTAATCTTAAAAACTTGGATAAAATTCACTGTCCAGTGAAAACCTACTTCAAGGCTTAGGAGTTGACTCTTCTTCTTCAACTGTGTGGATTAGAGTACTACGATGAACTGCTTATACTCTCTTATGCAAATCTTAGAATGCCAAAGGACAAAAATGAACTTGTACAACTGTCTAGGAAACATAATTATTTTGATAAATTTACTATTTGAACATGTATTTGGCACAAAATATTGTGGGGTAGTTCCTTACATGAACGGGACATGACTAGATGATTTTGAGGTGACTCTTGAGAAACCCAGGCCTGCTGTTGTAGCCCCCAACTCTAATTTGTCTGAATTTAGGCCTCTTTCTCTTTGCTTTGAGCATCTCCTTCTGGCACACATGACTGTAACCACTCTGGTTCTAAGGAAGGATTAAAAGTTCAAGAGGGGGAGGGGGGAAGGGTGAATAATAATTTTTCTTTTACCCTTAGTCGACTCTTACTGTAGTATAATGAATAAACAAGATAGAATTGTGAAGAAATAAAAATTTACACATAATATTTTCATATTGGTTGGATCTCATAATGAGCCTTAATTCATTCCCCTTAGGTTGTAATAAGTTTATGCTATTTTTCTCTATCCTCTACCGAGTGTTAAATAACTCACTTTTACACCTTTTTACATAAATTATTAAGTCTGAATACGAACACAGTCTCTCAATGATAATACTATAAAAGAACCTAGCTATACACTGGTGATTCTATTAGGATCTCAGAGACTACAAAAAAACTACTAAGTCTGTTAGGAGCTCAACATACACACATACCCAACTAATGCTATTTGGATCTCAATGAACACCTGACTTGATGAGTATGTTAGGATCTCAGCAACATGGACCTTACTGAGTCTGTTAACTCAACTCAATCACAATGAATACTAAGTCTGTTAGGAGCACCGTAAACCCTGCACTTTGATGTTATGCATCTCTTGAGTTTTTATATCCTTTCTTTTTTATCTACACTAGTACATACTATATGATACAATGCTTATCAAAAGTAAAACAAAGAAAAAAAAATAGTTTGAGGACTTATAGATTATACTTCTCATTTTGAAGACTAGTCCTTTATATAGATATAGGAACTAGCCGTCGCAATCCAAGGGTATTGATCCTTGAAAATAACAAGCAATTACTTTCAAGTTCTTAGTTGATATGCTTAATGAAGAAATTTCTTCAGAGCATCTATACGTTCATTCCTTGCATAGGTGTGAACTCTTTTGATAAGAAGATATTTTAGATGTGAACTCATTTGTATCATCTCTTTTTACAAGAGAGTCTAGAATTAATTCTACTTCAATTCTAGTAATTTCCTTAGGTATTTGTGAAGATTTTAATAAAATTGTTTCAAAGTAGAGTAGAGACTTTTGATCACTTTAATGAGAAACAATCTTTCATAAAATAACTTAGCATTAGAAAATTCTTTTATTGTTGCCATTCATAAAAACCTAAGCACTAACAGACATCTCTCGCTAGTATTACTAATAGAGATGTGTTTGTGTTGTAATGCTTGCTGAAAAAGTATAGGATCAATTGGTGTAATGACCCTTAAGGTCATTTATCATAAATTATTACTTTTGATATTGATGATATTCCAGGATTTTTGAGATAAGGTGATACCATTTACATTGATACTAATCAGATATGACATGTGGCACACCATCAGACTATTGTCGGTATTTATGCATTGATCATAGTACTAAGGCGCCATGATATCCACCCTCGGGTTATTGTTAGTATTCATGCCTTGATCGTAGTCCCGAGGAGCCGTGATATCCACACTCGGATTATTGTCAGTATTTATGTTTTGATCATAGTCTTGAGGTGATGCCTGATTATATTCCGGTTGTAGCTGAGGTTACTGCGCATGATTATATTCCGGTTGTAGCTGAGATTACCGATTTATGCTCGATGTTATGATGATATTGGGCACGAGATACCAGACTGTGGAGACCCTTCCTGGGCTCAGTGTTTTGGGATGTGATTATTGATAGCTTTAGAATTATACGTGGTTTTATACCTCCAGAGACCTATCTGCTGGGCCGTCGTGCGACTAGAGTAGGGGTGATATGGAGTTGGGGGATAGCATGCACCGGAAACTTTAGGGTAGCCTTCTATGGATTCTACCTGTCGGGCCTATGGGTATCGGGGGATTACAAAAGGATGAAAAACCTGAGATTACCCCTTTTAATATGAAGCAGATTATGGATAGGTTTGACCAAAGAAAGAAGAACCTTCTATTTCTTTTTCTTTAGGTTTGGGATTTTGTTATGCTGTTTTGGGTGTAACAACTTCTTTGAAATTTTTTAGAGTTTTAATAGCATAACAATCTGCTGTCTGGGTTTGGGAAAATCTCTGTTTTCCAGATGGTGAGGATGACTCGATGGTCTGAACAAAAGGTTTTTTCATGATAAGTAATTTTGATGGGGTACTCGGATGTAATGGTGGGAAGATATTTGGAGTAATTGGAGGTATTTGTGCTAAGGCTGAATACCTGTTTGGAGGGACAGTTAACTCTGGTCTAATGTTGAATGGTTTGGACGAAGTAGACTTAGCTACTTCTTTTCCCTTTAGAGGTCCATTAGCTCGGATTCCTGGCCTCATTTTTTCCCTGTAAAAATTCACGGGTTAGAAAATCTGGAAGATAATTTTCTTCTCCTTTAATATATTCAATTTTAAAATCAAAACTGGATAGGAGGGCCTGCCATCTAG
>JBDJHY011041355.1:0-14237 GCA_039654485.1 Withania somnifera
CATTATATAGGATGAAGTGGAGCTTTAAGACCAAAGCTTGACCTTGGACAATATTTGATCATCAGATGCTCATATTCAAATTTAATCATTTTTTTTTTTTTTTGGATTCGGGAGGTCGTTTTTTAGGATAGGAAAAAGTTTGAAATACTTTTTGAAGTTCTGAGTACAAAATCACCTTTTTAGTAAAGATTTAATGTTTAGTAAACTTTGTGGGTATTAGGCCAAGGAAGACTTAGATTCTCATTTTGATGGTTCCGTTGAGTTTGAATCGTCAAATTTAGTAGGGTGGCATCTATGGGTTGCCTATATGGGGTTTTTAATGAACCCTAGGATCCTATAAACTACTACTTCTAATGTGTAATTAATTTCATGATCGGTTTTTGGTGCAATCTGACCTTCATCGCGAATGCGTGACCTACTTGTTGCGATTGTGAATGTCCAGCTGATGGTGCATCATCATTACATGACCTCCTGGTCGCGATCCCGTAGGTACATTTAGTCAACTGTTGTGATCGTATGACCTATTAGTCACAATCATGTAGGTAAGTAGTAGTCCTGATCAATTTTATTCATTGCGATCACAATGGAACATGGGGTGATCACTTAGATTCACCTGAAATAGCGAGTTATGAAAAATCACATAGTCACTAGCTCCTCTTCACTTTAGGCCATTTTTAATATTTGAGTTCTCATTTGGGATATCTTTGAGAGTAGTTTCCAAGGTGAACCACTCGGGTAAGTTTCCAAAATTCTAAGCTTCGATTACCCATTAATAATTCCTTAATTATAGTATGAAAATTTGTTGATTTCATGCTAATAGAATGGGAATTTTGAGAAAAATCTTGATATTTTCTTTTTTTACTTTTGGTTGTCAATTATAACTCTGATATAAATCAAATTGCATATTCATGATCCTTGAAAAATATTGGGTAAGGCTATGTGGTGTAGATACGTATGTTCACCCGAATACTAATGTCAATCATGTAGGGTTAAAACCAAAGAATAAAAGGGGTAAATCGATAGTAAAAGTTGTTATCCTTGTTGAGTAAGGATTAGTATGGTCTTGTGGTGCCCAAAATATTAGCTTGCATTCCATTCACTCCTACTTGAGATAGTGTCCATTAGCGTCTTTGGTGGAATTATTGTGTTCATATACACTTTATTGATGTTTATGCCCGTGTGTGGGATTTATTATTCATAATCCAGTGATATACTTGATAGTTGCCCATGTGAGGGCTTGATGGATTAGTCACTATTGTTGTGCCATAATACCTTATTTTTTGTGATTTTACTATTTTTGATTTTTGCACTTTAATTTGGATTCTTGAGTGATGACCATACCATGGTACCGATTGTACCAACCATGGGTTGAGGTGATGGTTTACCGAATCTTTCCAGTAAAGAATGTGGCAATGGAGTTTTCTATGTGTTTTCATATGTATGTAATATAACTCATGGCATGACCTTTCTAGTGATACTGAGGTGAGGGGTAGTACAAGGCCTTGCTAGCCCCATGGGTCTTGAGTACTATGATAAATAGCGGGTGGCTACACTAAGTTGATTTTCATTTTGATAATTATATATATGCCTTGAGATTGATATGGAAAGTTATAGACTCTAAGCTTAATGGTCTTTTTGATTATGTTGGATAGTTAATTGGTTCTGGAAGAGAATGGATTTGATATGGGTCTAAACATCTAAGAATATATCCAGTAAGTCCTACTCTCACTTACGTCATATGTACCCTTCCTACCAGAACAAGACATATGAGGTAGGGACTGGCATGCTTACTAGACTTGAGTATAGTAGTTATGATAGTTTAACCATATTATAATCTACCCTATAGGTCTAACTGTAGGTTACGTCGGATAAACCCTTCCAATCGAGACTAAACTTGTGGGATAGAGAATTAGATAGATATTGAACCTGACTATCATTCTTAATATTACCTTGGTCTATTCTAGTTAGCACCTATTACATGAGTAACACTCTCAGTTGCATTATATGTAGCCTTCCTAGCTCAATCGAACTTATAAAGTTTGAACTAATATGGTGTTGTAGACTCCATCTATGAGGCCATCAAATAACGAGTGGATCTGTCCCAAAAATTGTGAAATTAACTGTGAAAAAGAGGCTTACCTCCCAATGGATATGGGTGTGATACTATATTTGGAAAAATTTGGATTACTTCTTTTGGGTAGTTGGTGGTTACATGCCTTGGTTTGATCGGTAGGAATTATTTGATGCAGTCCTGGCAAGGATTTGGTTTTTATTGTTATGGACATTTCGTTTGTTGGATCTTTATTTTTTTCTTTGGTTATAATATTGTTCTCATCCCTATACCATGTATCTATTATTTTATCATTATGTATTACTGGCTACGATATGAACTGAAGCTCGTATTCTGGAGGATTGTGGTAGGGATGATTGGAGTAGTTGGTGATTCTTCATTATTTTACTATAGTGCTGAGCTAGGGATACTGGCTGGTTACCTATTGTTTATTATGCTACTCACTCCCTTAGTTGCTACACTTATTTAGGTTTAGGGTACGTAATGGTGTGATAATTTTTCCTTTCGGTCAACTTTGGCATTTTATGATCCGAGAGTCAATGTAGTTGTTCATCGTATAGTAGATGCCTAAAATCTTTTTATTTTTTGTGTTTGATCTATTTTTAGGATCTGATACATTAAGACAGTGCATTTCCTTCGTCTATGTAATTCTTCAATTAGAATCTTGTACACCGTGACACAATTTTTTGAGTGGTTTTATAGAAATATTTTTACCTCTTATCTCTTTAATTCTTGTCAACCTTTTTTTTAGTATTAACCCTTATAGATTATACAAGATTACTTATCTATGTAGGTTTTGGAATGTGCCATCACAATTTGTGATTTTGGGTCGTGAAAGGGGTGTTAGAAAGAACCCCTAATGTCTCTAAGTTGGCACCAATAATGGGCGGTGCACTCATTGATATGTGATCGCCTAATGGGTCATTTTTCATAGAAGGAATGGTGCATTTTAGCATTAAATGAACAACCTTGATACCCATAGTTACTGCAGAAACATCAATAAGGGTAGGTTTCATCGTAATATAAGACATACCACCAGGCGCCGCACAGTAACATCAAAAATAGTCTTAATATGAGTGCCATATTGCACATTAGAGCTTTTAGTGAAAATAGGAGGCACTCCACTATATGAAGCTCCAACCCTTAATACTTCAATGTGTGCTCTCTCAGCATCCTATTATTTATGCTCTGCAACCCTATACTCCTGGTAAACATGTTTACCTGATCTGTATGGTCTCCTCCTTAACGATCTCTTAGTATCCCCATGTTTATCAAACTCATAAGGTGTTTTGTCCAACGATATAGAAATGGGAGAATCAACGTTAGCGAATAAAATAAATTTGTGGCATAGAGTCATCAGTTCCTCCTCCATGCTGAAAAATAGAGCATCAATCACAAGAGTAGGCTGATCCTAGAGGAATATGATGTTAGATATAATGGCTACTATCTAATCTTTACAAAACTCTAAATCAAGGACACTAAGGTCTCAAGGTTATCCAAGTTCCTATTCTAAATAGCATCCATCTACTCGTGCATCCCTTTAACATTACCATATGTGTCTAGTTGAAATCCTCTCCACAATCTCACAAATTTTCTTCACAATTAATGACCAAATCTAAACATGGAAATCGTCTACCTACGTAGAAGTCTCAACGTATCTGTGCATTAGTGTGCACAATAACTCTCATCATACCGTAACAAGTCCACTAGAAGGCACACCAATAGGAAAGGATGATCCGTATGGTGCAGGGACAACAAGAAGTGTAGTGGAAGCCTCAAAGGTAGGATGCGGTCACCGATCGTACTATCAATATCACGTTGGTATCTATCAAAGGAGAGGTAGCGGTAGCATCAATAGTGGCAGAAAAAATGGAAACATTGAATTTATCAAATACCGAGCCCAAAGAAAGAAGCGGTTATAAGGAAAAGGACCTCCTCTAGCTCATTCCACATGGTTTATCGGTTCCTTAATCATTGCAACTTTGGGCATATGAGAAGTAGTCGCCATTATATCAATGCTTGGAAGAAACAAAATGCCTAATTTAATATAAAATCCTTGATCCTACATAAAAAGGGTAATCTCCTAAATTTTCCTGTCTCCTATCTCCTCAGATAGGATTGTAGAAAAATCCATCTCATAACGATCTATGATGCTCTCTCCTGATATAGTGTCAATTTATTGTCATGTGAAGTCGGACTCTGGTGGGGACAAACAAACAACCACATAATTTAGTTTGTAAAGTAAGGGTGGATTTATAAATGTTCACTTATAGTCTCCGAACTAAACAAACACCAGGGAACATCCTCTCGTACATCAGCAATGTGTGTAGCACACCATGATAATGACTCCATCTATTGTGATTTATCTCTCATAGCACTCTGACTTAGTGAAGTGTGAAATATGTTTTAGAACTAAGATAAATTTACAAGTGCCTCAATATTAAATACAAATTGAACGCGCCAGATGGTGCACTCAAATATATCAATTGGTCTACCCTTTATAAGAACAATGTCTAGAAGAGGCAGGGATTTCTATGTATTTTTTTTTTTGTTTGGTGCCATATTCTATATGGTCATGACATATGAAGCATAAAATTCAACATTCATGGTCGGGCTATATTTACCATACTATCTACAAATGTATCCTTGACTACAAGAGTTGAATACAATCCTAATAGAAGTATCTAAAATGCCTCAGGGGTACAATGACAAGGATGACCTTTGTTCGTCAGTGTCTCATCTATAATAAGAATCTCTCGCATACGAGGGACAGTCCACCTCTTACTTAAAGTCTCCTTTTGTTCCATTTTTTCAGTTACGTCCATGACTCATACTGAGAGGGTGGTGGAGTGACCTCATTTAAGAATGCCTCTTCTGAAAGTGCATATGCCTCTTCTAAAAGTGCATCACATTACTCATGGACCTGATGAACCTTCTCTTAAGATTGGGGAGTCAGTGTTGCATTACAAAAACTCTCTATGAGCATGTTGCATTGTCTATTGAGGCGAGAATTGTTTATAGGAGCCTAAATACTCTTCCCCAGACCTGGTAGCCTCTGTATCGGTCACGAAATTGGGTAAAACATGATTAATCTCCTTTGATTTCCCTCTCTTCTTTTATGTTCTTTTACATAAATCCATGGTACCTTCAAGGGTAAATATTAGAATAAAAATGGAAAACAAATCAAAAGGAAAACAAAACTTTTCATTCGTTTAGTAGATGTTCTCCTACACACAATAGGTCATGGTATAAGCAGTAGGTTCATAAATTTGTAGACCCTTTTGTAGTTGTTACAGTACGACTCATGCTATGGTCCCTGATATGCATGTTATGGACTATTTTATTGGCCCATAGTTTGAGTTTTCTAATATGGTACGTCAAGTTAAAGAGAAAAAAGCATAGTACGATTTATAAGGTTGAACCTATGGGCCATATTGTGGGTCGTACATTTGACTCATGCTTTTGACCCTCTATCAGGTTCGTACGAATTCCAGTACAGTATGTAAGGTTGATCCTACAGTCCATACTATTTATCGGACATCCTAATACGGAATGTTCAATTGTAATCACTTGAATTTATTACTTAGATTTGAGATTATGACTTCTAATATACTTTTCAGAAGTTGTAAACCCCACTACAGAGTAATTCTCTAAAGTAGTTATGGTGCATAAAACCATATCCATCAGAATGCTAATCAGAATTTTTCAAGTCCAATCATTTACAAAAAGTTAACATAAATATGTTACTCAAACGTCTTCTTGATCAATAACTAGGATAGTTTGGAGGGTTTGCGGGAAAAACAACATCAAACAGTTTATGACTTGTAATGACATCATAATTTCCACATTCTCAAAGGTTTCAAAAGCACCCAAACACTATCCCTAACACAAATAATCACCAAATCATCATGTTAACACCCAATTTCAAGTTAATATATTATATTTTATTTCATATTCAAAGAAAATTAATTTTACACTCCAAAATTATCACAAAGTCCTAACAAAATTTTCCTTCAACAAGTTATTGTACTACAAAATCATAATTTTGTGTACTTACCAGTATAAGAATTTCATTGGAGGAATGTAGGCAAGAAATTAGAGAAACTCATAAACTTCCAACTAGGGCTTTTTGGGATACTCTAAATGATTGTTTACGGGCATTTGTGAGAGTGTTTATAAGGCATAAGATGTTTAAACAAAATAGGATGGTGGATGTTTTTAATTAAAGAAATGGATTTTGGCTTGTCTTAGAGGGAGTAATGTAGAGTCATTATCGGTATTCAAATTGGACAAAATAGGGTTAATAAGATTTTTTTTTTGTTGATCAGATCAGGTTATTTGATTACCTTGTCTTTTCTTGAAAATTAGGCATAGGACCAGCTTTAAAATCATGACCCAATATTATAGTCCATAGGTTGAAAAGCAGAGGCCGTAGTGTTTCACTTTCATAGAAGCTATAACATACTTACCTAGGACCTATGGTTCGAATATTAGAGATAGTAGTGTTGATACCATCGTCTGTATGTTTGACCTGCAGGTTTAGACTCTATTCAGGCTTCAGGAATCAAATACCGTGGTTTTCTATATGGTCATTACAATCAATAGTACATAATGTACTCTTTAGTTGTGATCTCTGGGGCTTTCTTGTTCATCTTTGTGGGGACATTATGGAGGAAACCACAAGTAGTGTTATCAATAGTATGATCTGTACTATGACTCATGGTTTTAGATCTCCAATTACATAACTTTCCAATTGCACAACTTTTAATACTCTAAAATTTTCCATACCTGCGCAACATAACACCCAAATGACACAATAAAACAAAATCAACCTAACTATTAGAATTATAACTACGATTCCTGGGTTACCTCAAAAGTAGTGCTTGATTTAACTTCATGACACGACGTAGGTTCCTCGACTACACAATATTTATTGAGATTGAGCTCCTCCACTACTCACACCTTTTTGGGGGCTAAAATTTATAACACTTTAAACTTGTGCCCATTTTCCATCTTGAGCTTCATTGCAATATGAGTAATAGATTATGCCACAGTGAAAGGGCCAGACAACCTTGACTTTTGATTACCCTGTAATAAGAAAGGTCTTGAATTTAAAAGTAGATCCCTATCATTCGGACTGAATTTTTCTTTTGAATATTCTGATAATTGTACAATTTCATATACTCCTTGTATAATATAGCATTTACATAAGCCTTCAGCCTAAATTCATCATGAATATTTAGCTGATCTAACCTCAAGTCCTCAGCCTTATTCGAATTAAAATTTAACCCCTTCAAGTCCAGCATGGCCTTATGCTCTAGCTCAATTGGTTGGGGCATGTCTTTCCATAAAAAAGATGGTATAATGACATCCCTATAGGCATTTTTAAGTTGTTTGATATTCCCAAAGAGCATCATCAAGTCTGTGCGACAAATCCTTCCTATTTGTATTCACAAGCTTCTTATGGTTGGTTTTGATCTCGTAGTAGGATACCTCAACTTTTGCAATAGTTTAGAGATGGTAAGGTGTAGTGTCCATACTGTTTATCATACACATAGAAATAAATGCACAAAAAATTGGTTGCAGAAGTGAGAGCCTTCATCACTAAAGATTTCCCTCGTAGTACCAAATCTTGGAAGATGTTCTTTTTCAGGAATGAAGTCACACTTTTTCCATCATTATATGAAGAGAAGTAGTTTCCACCCACTTCAAAACATAGTTAATGTCAACAAGTATATAACTTTATCGAATGTGAGCTAACATAATGTGCCTATAAAATCAATGCCCGAAATATCAAACAACTCCCTCTCCATGATAAAATTAAGAGAAAGTTCATGCTTTCTTAAGATTACCCCATGTCTCTAGCTGTGAAAACATGATTTAGAATAGTCAAGAACATATTGTATATTGTTTACCAGTAGTATCCATATTGTAGAATCATGTGACAAGTCTAGTTGCCGCTATGGTGACCCTAACAAGCACCTATAAAATACTCATCATCTTATCCTTCGGGGGCACATATTTTACTAATACCATTAGCACATACCTAAAAAATTAGGGCTCATCCCAAAAGTACTTTCTCATATTGTGCATGAAATTAGTTTTCTAATGGAAATTCATAGTTGTCTGTATAATGTCATTGGCGAGGAACTTAGCAAAATTTTTATACCAAGGTATCAAGTCATGTGATTCAACCAAAATCTACTCATATGGAAAAACAACATTTATATCTAGCCCCTTAGACAAAATAGTACCTCTCTCCAGTCTGGACAAGTGGCATGCAACCTGATTGTCTACTCCTTTTCTAAAAATATCCTCTAAATAACACTCATGAATTAACAAGATCCACTGAATCAACCTCAACTCAACATCCTTTTTTGTTATCAAGTACCTCAACGTGAAATGGTCAATATTGATGATCTCCTTCATGTTAAAAAAATAAGCACAAAATTTTTCAAAAGCAAACACCACAATCAATAATTTCTCCTCAGTCATCATAAAATTCTTTTGAGTATGACTCATGACCTTGCTAGCATAGTAGATTGGATGAAACACCTTTTATCGATTTTGTCCTAGGAAGGCTCCCAACACCACTCTACTGGCATCACACCTGACTTAAAATAATAGTGACTAGTCTAGACATACAATAATAGGGCAGTCACAAACTTCTCTTTAAGGCACTCAAATTCCTTAAGATACATATCATCAAAAATGAACTTCACCTCTTTCTCAAAGAGTTTTCACATTAGGTGTGCAAACTTGAAACATATTACTTGATGAATCTCCTATAGAAGCTAGCATTAACAAGGAAACTCTGAATACCTTTGACTGATACTAGTGGAGGGAACCTAACAGTGATGTCAACTTTATCTCTATCAACCTCAATGCCCTTATATTAAAGTTTTCCCCCAAGAACAATAGCCTCATAGACCACGAAGTGATATGTTTTCTTGTTTAACATAAGGTTCTTTTATTCACACCACATTAAAATTATGTCAAGACGAGCTAGAGAATCTTTAAATAAGTCCCCGAAAATTAAGAAATAGTCCATGAATACTTCAATAACATCTTCCACCATATCACTAAAGATAAAAATCATACCTATCTAAAAGGTCATGGAATATTTCAATGCTCAAATAACATTAATTTAAAAGAAAATATGTTGTATGGGCAGGTGAAGGTGGTCTTGTAGAGATCCTCCAAAGTGAAAATGAATTTTATTTATCCCGATTACACATCCAAGAAGTAATACCAGCCTCTCTCTTCTAATTTATAAAATATATGGTCCATGAATTGCAATGGGGAGTGTATTTTTGCATCCATGAGTTGAGTTGTTTACGTTCCATATAGACACACAAATTAGTGACACACATTATCCATATCATCTACTTTTCTCATTCAGGTAGATTGTACCCCCCAACCACCTTATATTCTCCTTATTATTCATCTCTTTCATACTTTGATTCACATGCCTATGTTGCCCAATACTGGGAATAGTATTGTATTCTATATGGATCTTGTAGGTCCAAATATCGAGAGGAATTTTGATGATCCCAGTGATGAACTATGCAATGGTCCTCTAAATCTCTTTAAAACTGAAATTAGAACCTTAACTTGTATCTCTAGAGTATCAGCTGCAACAATAATCAACAGTATATTTCAAGCAAGAAGAAACACATAGCGTGGATGGGTAGGGAGATACTTCAAGTTAAGAACATAGGGCTCCTCAATATATGTCTGGCCCTAGGAGATCCCTATCTTCAGATCAAAGTTTGTATTCTTAGAAATATAATAAAATGACCCTCGGACATCTAGTGCTTTCTCTATCTCATCATAGTCATTAAATAAAGTTGCATCCAAATTAATCATCACCACGGGTAAACTCTTAATAGTAAACACCTCATTCAAAAGATAAATATCAATCATATTTATCTTATCAATAGTATCTATAATAAAAACTACTCTAAAATCACTTAGCTACTTATGGTGATAAGAACATTAAATGTGACCTCATGGTTATTCAGCATAAACACCAACTCTCCCCTTTTCATATCCACTAGTGCTTTACCTATCCAAGGAATTCTAAAAAATTATTATGGGTTCCTCAATATTTACTTCTCTATCCAAAATAACACAGTCAGCAAGAAAGATAAAGGACTGAAACCTTCAAAAAATTATCATACAGTATACCAATGGGATTCCTCATAGATGATGTTCCATATAATAATCATTATGGGGGCTCTTAAGACTATCTGATTATAGACAGCAAGTGGCATCAACTTTATATTGGCTCGAAGACTACATAGTTCCATTTGAACAAAAACACTCCAATAGTGCAAGTAATTATGAACACACCAAGGTCTGTCTTGTTTTGAACAAAAGAACAAAGAAAAATAGAGCCATGGTGATGCAAATCATCACCATGTTAAAAAATCACTATCTCTTCTTTTTGATAACATGTTTCATAAATTTAGCATATCCTGGAAACATCTCCAATGCCTCTACTAACAGAAAGTTAATGAGCAATTGTTTCTACATGATTAGAAATTTGTGAAAATTTCCTATTTTCCACTTTCTTCTTCACGCACTATGGGAATGGAAGAGAAGGCTTAGGCATACACATGAATGGTTTGGTGAACTAATTTTCCTTCACGTTCGACTTAGCTTCCTTATGATTGAGATCGAGATTTCAATAATATAACCTTTTTATATTATATTCGTCTTCTTAATGACATTACATTAAGTTTCATCGCCCTCGACCTCAACTATAGCATAATCAACAACAATATCAATAGCCCATGGAGGATGTGTGGTCTCTTTTACTCTCTTTGTAGTTATAGCTAGAACATAACCATCATTCCAATTGTTGGCATCAGTGTTTCTTATTAATGTTCCTTTCTGACTTTGGTTCTGTATAGCAGAAAGTTGGTTAGCTGACTATCCAACTCCTTGATTGCTATGGAATGTGAATTCTAGGTCAATTATTGTATCTTTGAAACCCTTATTATAGGATCTATACCTATTCAACAACTTCTCAAACATGTGATCCGTTATGGAAGATCAACCTAACTCTCTATCTTTGCTCTTTGGGAGTACATACAACCCTTTCTATATTAAGGTATCATCTCTCTGATAATCATCTTAATGACAATAATCTCTTTTATAATATCCCTTACTATATTCATCACGCCTATGATAGTTTTAACATTGATTACTAGTGCCTTGGTACCCTCTTTTGATTCACATTCCTTAGGATCGGTTATCGCGGGATGAGCCATGTAAAGCTACATTGGGTTCATATGGTATTACGAGTCTTGAGGGTTGTATTTATGTTCCCAAAGTTGATGATTTGATTCTGCTGAATCTCCATGATACCTATAACTCTTGTTATTCCATCCATCTAGGAGAGGCAAAGATGTACCAAGATATGAAGTAGATTTACTTGTGCGCTAGTATATTGTTTAGTCTCTTTTTAGGTGCTTAAACTATTAATAGGTTAAGTATGAACACCATACACCAAGTAGCTTAATGTTGAGGCATCCCACTCTTGAGTGGAAGTGGGAAAAAATCATAATGGATTTCATTTTAGGGTTGCCTCGGACTCATCACTGCCACGATTTAATTTGGGTCATTGTTGACAATTTAACTAAGTCCAAACATTTTATTCTGGTTCATACTACATATAGTGTGGAGAAGTCAACCATTAATTATCTTCAACAGGTGATGACAGTTCATAGGATACTAGTGTATATTAGCGTCGATTATGATATTCAATTCACATCTCAGTTTTCAAGAGTAGTACAAATTAGTATGGGTACCGAGGTCCATCCTAGCACAACATTTCATTATCAGATAGATGGTCAGTTTGAAAGGACCAGTCAAGTGATGGAGTACATGTTGAGGTCTTGTGTTCTTGATTTCGGTGCTTATTGGGATCAGTATTTGGCTTTGGAAGAGTTTACGTATAACAATAGCTACCATTATTGTATTTAGATGGCTCCATTTATGGAATTGTCTCATAGGCTATGTCTTCACCTATTGGTTGGTTCGATGGGTTTGATTGCAAGTTTTAAAGTATAGATCTACTTTGGGATGCTTTGGATACAATTTGAGATACATGATAAATTTTGTGCAACCGAGAGTAGAAAGAAGAGTTATTCAGACCATTGTAACTATTCCTTGGAGTTTTATATTGATGATTAAGTCTTCTTACGATTCTTTCCCACGAGAGGCGTGACGAGACTTCAGAATAAGGGAAGCCTCAACCCCTTGTACATTGTCCCATTTTAGAATCTTGATAGGATTGGTAGTATTGCTTATTAGTTATCTCTGCCTATTATGTTATCCGTTATGCATCCGGTGTTTTATTTGTCAATATTGATATGGTACATCACTAATCAGTCACATGTGTTTTCTCAGATTGATGAGCGATTATTTATTATTGAGGAGTCAATTTTTTTTTTTTTGCATTTAGAGAGCTCAGGATGTTGATAGCTCATGAGATTTATATGGTTAAGGTTATATTAAGAGATCATTCAGTGGATAACGCCAGTTGGGAGATAGATATTAGTTGAGGTGTCAGTATCTGCATCTTATTGAGACTTTAGGTAATTCCCTATTTTTATTTTTGAGGATGAAAGTCCTTTCACGAAGTAGATTAGTAATGAACCTTATGGTAATTTTTGTCTTTGTCGTAATTTATTACATTTCGAGATTTCCTATAGAAGCCCTATGTAATTTAAGAAGTATCAAAACTAATTGTTTGATTCCAGGTCATTTGTTTTGTCATTATGTTTGTTTCTAGTATTAGAGTATTGAACATTAAAATTATTTACTTTAGTAAATATTCAATGAAACTGAACCATTTGTTGAATTCTAACAGTTTTGTTAGCTCAAGAACATAAATTTTACTCTATTTGCACTCTTGGTTGAAATATGGAGGCATTGGTTTTGAGTTTATGCAATTTTGTATGTTTTATGTGTTTTCTAGTTCATAAGTAGAGCTTCGGTGGTCATTTTGTGATCCGAGCCTCGTTGAAAATCCTATTGTGCCATCATCTCTGGAATGTTAAGCTTGAGTTAGGTGAGTGGTCAGATTTTGGGGCAATAGAGCTCATTTAGTGTAATCGGTTGGAAAGTTGGTTAATTATGCTAAGTGTTGACTTTGGTAATATTTCATCAAAACAACCTCAAATTGGACTTTCTTCTGTGCCATTAATACTAGAATGTTTTCTTCATATAGGTAGTATATCTAGTTTTTGATCATTGGGTTCTGAATGCACTTCGAGCATTATAGTTAAGTTTGGCTTCTTAGTGGATTTTTTTGTTCAGCTGTTGCTGTGCACAATTGAGTTTTTCTTCATGTTCGCGTCTCCAACTCATGCAATTATGATGCTTTATTTGACTAACCCTTTGTGATCAAGTCAGTCATCCACATGATCACGTACCTGTGTCTATCTCCTGTTTGTGATTGCATCGGTCTATGCACATGATCATGCAGATCAAGTTGATACAAGGTATAAATACTAGAACATCACCATTTCAGCTTTTTTTTCATCCTTTCCATCTTCAAACAGTCCAATACCTCCATTAATATTCATTGGCCTTTGCAGGTGATGTTGGAAACTTAATTGGCTCGATTATTCATCAATTATTGGTAAGTTTTCACATAACTTCTTCAAATTTCACCCAAGTTTCCGCAAATTTACAAATTTTTTTCTTCACTTTACTCTATCGTTTCAAGTATATTTGATGATCATCTTTCCTCTAAATTTTTTGTTTGAGTTCCCTATGATGTGGGGAAAATTTTTGTACCCTTTATCTGGAATTTTGGGTTTGCAAGCCCGTAGATCCGTTTTGACCCATATTTTGAGCCCCTACTATTTTCATGGTGGTATGGGTGTCATTTGACTATATTAACGTGTAAATTACTATTTTTCTAATTTTATGATCATTGGATCTTGTTTGCATGTTGTTGGAGTTTTTGAGCAGTTAAAACCTATTCTACTTAGTATTGCAAGCTTATCTTTTGAAGGACGTAGGATAGGGCCTACTGATCTTAGATTGAGATTATATAGGATGTAATTGCTATATTTAGCCAACCTTTGGTTGGGATTTTCTAGGTTGATAACCGTGGCCCTGTCCGCTTGTAGTAATTATCTTGATT
>JBDJHY011041464.1:0-14236 GCA_039654485.1 Withania somnifera
TAATGTCTCAATGATTATGATAAAATAAAGGTCCATAAGCAAGCCACCATTAAGTTCAAAATTGGCATGTACGAGGATGAACTTGTATTTGATGTCATTACAATGATAGCTTGTCATATTTTACATGGTTTTCCATGAAAAATTTATACGATGTTATGCATGAAGGGATGGCCAATTAATATACTTTCACATGAGAGGGTCATAAACCTAACCCTTTGACCCCATATCAATTGAATGAAGAGTATAGGATTATGAGGGAGCTCCAAGTGAAGACTAAGTCCATAGATGCTGGTGGAGGAAATGAAGGTTCTACTCACATTCGAGGAAAGGTGGTTGATGTGGCAAAGAATAAAAGTGTGTGCTTGGCGGTGAAATCAATTAAGTGTTTAAAGGATATCGATGAGGAAAACTTTCTAGTCTACCTTGTTAGCATCAACTTATTATTACATACTAACCCAAGCACTAGCACTTTGTCTAATATTGTTTATTCTCTTTTGGAGATATATATAGCTTTGTTCCGGGATGTGATGACAAAGGGTTTGCCTTCATTGAGAGGTTTGAACATCAAAGTGATTTTGTGTCAATTTCTCAAATTTCAAACTGGCCCGCTTATAGGGGCAACCTAGAGGAGACCAAAGATTTTCAAAGGCAAGTAGAGGAACTTCTTGAGAAGGGGTTGGTGCAAGAGAACTTGAGTCAATATGTTATCCTGGTCATCATAGTTTAAAAAAAGGGCACCTGGAGAATATGTGTAGATTATAGGAAGGTGAACAAAACAGCTATCAAGTATAGGCACCCAATTCTGAGGGTTGACGAAATGTTAGATGAGCTTTATGGTTCTAAGGTGTTTTCAAAAATTGATCGAAGGAGAGGCTACCACCAAATCTGAATGAAGATGGGGTACGAGAGGAAAATGGCTTCTAAGATGAATTTTGGGCTCTATGAATGGCTAGTCATGCCATTTAGGTTGAAAAATGCTCCAAGTACTTTCATGCAACTCATGAACCAAGTGTTCAAGCCCTTTGTAAATAAGTTTTTCATTATTTATTTCGATGACATTCTTTTTATAGTCAATCAATGGAGGATCATGTTGAGCACTTGGGATAAGTTTTTGAAGTGTTTCTCAAGGAGATATTATTTGTTAATGCTATGAAATTTTCATTTTATGTGGACAAGGTCATTTTCTTGGGATTTGTGGTGAGTGATCAAGGAGTAGAGGTCGATGAGGAGAAATTAGAAGCTATTATAACTTGTTCTATGCCAACCAATGTTATTGATTTTTGAAGCTTCCATGGCCTAGAAAGCTTCTACATGCATTTTATAAAGAAACTAGCACCATTGAATCTCTTTTGACCATACTTTTGAAAAAGGATGTTCCCCTTATTTAGGATGATCCTCAAGATAAGGCGTTTAAGTCTTGAAAGAGATCTTGACTTCTGTATCTCTAGTACAATTACCCACCTTTGACAAGCCATTTGAAGTGGAGTGTGATGCCTCCAGAGTGGATATTGGGGGTATGTTGATACAAAAGGGTAGACCCTAGGCTTACTTTAGTGAAAGGTTAAAAGGAGCTTCATTGAATTATTCTACCTATGACAAGGAGCTCTATGCGCTTGTGCATGTGTTGACCATTAGAAATATTATCTTTGGCATAAGGAATTTGTGATAAGGACCGATCATGAGTCATTGATGCATCCCGAAGGGAAAGCTTAGTTGAACAAGCGGTATGCAAACTGGATCAAGTTCATTGAAATATTTTCATATGTTATCCATTATAAGAAAGGCAAAGTGTATGCTCTATCAAGGAGATATGTGTTGATTAATACCTTGGCATCCAAGCTGATTGGACTTGAAAGTCTCAAGGAGTTCTATGATTTTAACTCTAATTTCAAAGTTACATTTGATGAGTTGAGTCAAGGTCATTATGTGGATAGGTTCCATTTGTATGAGGGATATTTGTTCAAAAATAGAAGACTATATATTCCCATAAGCTCACAGGAAGAGTTGTTTCTAAAATAAGCTCATTGTGGTGGATTGATGGAATATTTTGGAAGTACCAAGAAACTTGACTTTCTCAAATATTCTATTGGACCCTAGTGAAGCATGATGTGGAGAAACTATGTAGTCAATTCCTACAATGCAAACAAGCCAAGTCGACTTCTAAGCCTCAAGGTAAGTATACTCTCTCCCTTGTCCTTGTGGTCCTTGGATGGATATTTTTATAGATTTTGAGTTGGGATTTCCTAGAACTAGGAAAGGTCGTGATTGCCCTTTTTTGGTGATAGATAGGTATTCAAAGTTGGCTCATTTTATACCATGTCAAAAATGTAATGATGCATCTCATATTACATCTTTATTTATTGCTCATGTGCTTAAATTGCATGGAGTTCCTAGAACTATTGTTAGTGATAGGGATTTCAAATTCCATAGTCATTTTTGGAAGAGTCTTTGGGGTAAACTCGATATTAAGATTTGCTTTTTAATTTCTTTCCACCCTCAAACGGATGGGCAAATCAAGGTAGTGAACGAACTCTAGTTAAATTTCTTCATTGTATAATTAGGGGATCCCCAACTTCTTGGGAAGATTGTTTACCTTTAATTGAATTTACATTTAATCGATATTTTCAGTCTTCTATCAATATGAAACCTTTTGAAGCATGTTATGGGTTTAACCTATTTGTACCTTTAACCCTAACCCCACTACCTAGTGATGTGGTTGTCAGTCTAGATGCAAAATAAAGGGCAACAGAGATGTTTGATTCATTCAGAAGTCAATGATACCATTGAATGGAACAATTTCAAGGTGAAATAAAAGACGAATCATGGAAGAAAGAGCATGGTATTTTATCCCAATTATAGGGTGTGGTTTCCTGCAAAGAGAGATTTCTACATGATAGAAAAGGCATGATAAGCCTAAGGGGTGATGGGCCTTTCAAAGTGCTTCACTGATCAACAGAAATGCCTACAAAATTAATTTTGCGGATGAGTACAATGTGAGTGATGTCTTCAATATAAGTGGGTTCTCGTCTTGTATTATAGATATGGATATAGATTTGAGGATAATCATCAAGAAAGGGAAGATGATACAGCCCCAGGAAGCAAGTATCCTTCAATACCCTTCACTCAGAGTAAAGACAAGGACTTACGAGACATACCATCCATGTGTGGGAAGAGGGAGGCCTTGGAGGGATTTGAAATGTGTCAAGTAAAAGTTTATAACTTATAGGAATCTCAACCAAGTTATGGACGACATTCTGGAAATCTGTGCAAGCAAAACTACATAATTGGGGGTGAGTAGGATCCATGATGGCTCAATGCTCAAAGGGTGACACTCCCTTTTGACAGTGCATGAAGATTAATTTCTGGAATATTTGGCGATGAAAGTGCATTAATGGGGAGTCACAAACTGATTTTGCAATGAAATCTTGCTTATTCTGTGACGCTAAGCGGTTCAACTATAAATATGAGCTTATTTTGAACTTAGACTTAGTTTTTGCTTAAATATTAATGACTAAAGACTTTTTCTCTTGTAATAGATTAGTAATTTTAATGCTTGAGTGTTGAACACTGTTACTTTAGAGAGCGTAATCTCCTAGATATTAAGAGTCAATTCGTATAGTTGGTTTCCAACTTCTTTTGTTTGATTAATCAAATAGTTTTTCGATTTGTGGCTAATCTTTTTGGGTTGATTATTTGTTTAGTTGAATAGGTTTTCTATTAAATTCAATTGGTAAAATAGTTAACAAAGGAACCTAGTCCTTTTTTATCTATTTTCCAATTTGAGATTGTATTATTCCACGTATATTTGTTCTTCCTTTCCATGTTTGATATTGACCCTAGTTAGATCCGTAACTAGGGTCGTATGAATCAGGTTTGGTAAGGTAGGCACCATCACACCCAAATTTAGATTCATGACAGTAGGGAATCATGTATTAAATACTCTAGCATGATATGGTGCTCAAGTTTTACTCAAATTGATACATGGAGATCAAAGGATTTCTTGATGGCATGTTGATGTACGGGATGGGTTATTCATGAAAAGTTGGGATGATCTGCCCCTGTTGCAATGTGCATCACGTAAGGAGAACTAGGTAGGTGATGCGCAAGGAGATAGGTGTTGAGTTGATAAACAACATAGAGGGAATGTGAGAAGCAAGAAGGGTGTCTACAACTTTGTGGGAGATGCAACATATGATGCGCCAATGTGATGCAAAGGTAGGCAGCACATGTTAAGAGAAGTGCATGTCGTGTATGAGATGCATGCACCAAATGGTGCAATTTGGCTGCCTTGCATCTTCCTTTACTGTCAATTATTTAGCCAAAACTATGGGTGCTACATTTATTTTCCCAATGAAGAAACTAGGATCAATTTTTAGATGAGTGGGGGGTCAAAAAAAACACACCTAATCTATTTTTTTTTTTAGTTTCTTACCTGAATTATCAGGTGTGTGAGTCACCTATCTGAACTATAACAAAATGTTAGCTAGATATACATTAATTCAAATACGGAACTCAAATAACTGATAGTTTAGGTATCAAGTATGTGAGTCATCTAATATCACGCCTCGAGTCGAGGCCCTGGACATAGCACGCACATTATTCTATTGCTAGTGTGAGAGAACATCCTGGCATATCACATGATCATAGTTTTAACATAAATGAATAAAGCGGAAACAGTACAAAATGTAAGTAAGATTCCTTAAGGGATAAAAACTTTCTCCAAATTTCATTAATACCACATAATATCCAACAATAGTGATAGTTACTATAATTAAAGACTAAGAATAACAAAATCTATCTAACAACAACCTAATTTGTGAAGCCTCTAACGAGTAACAATAACTGTCGGGACAAGGCCCCAGCATTATCCTAAAACTGAAAGAAAATCTTGAAAATAATCATATACATACTTCCCCCAAATAGATAGGAGGTTCATCAATGGCAGAAGATAGAGATCCTAGTGATGCGCCTAGTCACGACACTAGGTGTCTAAACCTATATTGTAAAAGGATGTAGCACCAAAGACAGTTAATACATGAGATGTATTGGTATGTAAAACCATATGAATAAAATGATAAGCATGAAATTATCAAAGTGAAAAGGATTCACTCAAGAAATGACAAGCTGGAAAAGAAAGGAGTATCAACTGAAATAATAACTAAAAAGTAAAAAAAAAACTTTTAGTTATTTATGGGTGCAAGTGGTAAATCGACATAAACCACCAAGTGAGCACACGGAGTCTGGTCTCAGCCCTATCATATAAGACATGTTATACCTTGCCAAGTATAGGACATGACATAACATGATTTGCTCACAAGGATCTATAATTAGCTCCTTTCGGAACACGTTAAAAGAAGAGCCATTCAACTTGCGGAGCAATATCTATCTTACATCAGCAAACGTAGTTTTGGAACTTTTCGTTTATACTAATGCCTTCTCGGTCAACCAACCAACTCCTTTAAGTTTATACTGTTTCATAAATATCATATTGGTTCTTCGTCAAATTGTTAGCCAAGTTAGACTCGTGGTTTATCTTTTCCTATAATATAGGACCATAATAATGTATTGCCATTGTAGGATCATGCCTGAGGAACCTCATATTAAGTACACAAATCAAGAGCATAAGAAAATGGTTAAATTTCATTTAATCTATATACTAGCTTTGTATTTTGAGCAGTTGTTTACGACAAAATGCTTTATGGTGAAAGAGTCATAAGTTACTCTGGTTGCCTAACTGCTCTATTTGTTTTTATAAATAATAGGAGATTATGGAAATTGATAATGTCTTCCTGTAATCATGAGCACGTCAAATCCAAAAGAATTATCTCAGCTTAGTAAATTCATCTTGAAGACAGAAGAACAACTGAAATTTAGAATTAGCTATTATACTTATTTTGCATTTTTTCTTGGAGTGCAATGAACAATAAAATGTTGCTACCTTAAGCACTATCTCGTGTCACAATTTCCACCGAATTTAGTGAACTAAGAATCAAATTGGGTATTTTGGTGGAGGTTCACAATTACTATCTAATAATTAAAGTTTTCAGTCATAATGTCAGAACCAACAACTAAAACTTCATACGTTTTGGATATAAGAGCTTTAGCTGGATAGGTGTAATTTGTGCGAAAATTCCAAACCATTAAACAAGTAACCATAAGGTTCATAGGTTTCAAATTCGTAAGATTCATAATTCTTGCAGTAAGATATGAAAACAAGAAGCAATATGTACACAATTAGTACTTCGATAACTTTTGTAAAAACAAGAAGCAAGATGTGAAAACTATTAATGATCAAAAAACTAATGTGAAAACAAGAATCACAATGTGAAAACCATTAGTGGTCAGGCAACTACCGTGAAAACAAGAAGCAGGATGTGATAAAACACAGTCTTTTTTGTTTTCTAAATAACTCTTCCTAGGTGACTAGAAATAGGGTACTGGTTTAATTGATCAGAATGTGAAAAATTCAACCCACCATAATTATATTAAAAGTAATCAGAATATAGAGAGAATAAGGCTACCAAGAAGACATGAAAAAAACAATAGCCTTACATACCTCAAAATGTTTGAAAACTTGAAATCAGATAGAAGGGATTTGGATTTGATTCTTGACCAATTCTCTTAAGTTTATTAGGACGTGTTTGAGAGGAGGAACATGGATATTGATTGATAGAAAATTTTATGAACACTGATTGGGTAAGGGGGTTTTAATGTTTGTAGTTAATGAACAGAGGGAGGTTTTTTTTTAACATAAGAAATTACTATGGATTTTTAATTTGATGTAAGAAATTACTGGAAAAAGATTTTTAATTTTTTTCGATAGGATAAAAAGGAAAATACGGAACTAACCTTATAATATGAGGTGTAACAATATCCTTGTGTTGGGATCATTCCTCCTCGAATGAAGGTTACAAACTTATAAAAAATTTCTGCATAAGAAATACGGGATGATAATCTTACCAGTGAACTTTTCTTAAAATTTATAGATACACTATAACTCTTAAGCCTCAAAACATCTGACAAAGAGAAAATGTAAACACAAATATGAAATTCAAAGCACTAGGAATAAAAATGATTTAAGATGGATATTCTATGGAAATTGGTTTAAACAACGAGAGGCAAGAATTATGGAAAACCATAGCTAAGGGTTTAGATTATTATCTTCAACTCTTGCCTCTTGAGAAGTGAGAAAATCAAAACACTTTGCCTTCATATCTTTCTATGATTTCCGTGTAGCTTCCCCAATCTTTTAATTCCTCCATAGTACTTTCACCAAAGCAATTTCTTTGGTCCTCAACTTGAGGACTTAACGATCCAATATATCAATGGGGATTTCTTTATAATTCAATGGTCTTTCACACTAATAGTCTTTGTGGGGACTATGAGTGTATGGTTGCCCACGCACTTTCTAAGTAAAAAATATGAAATACTAAATGAACCGAGACTAGATCCACAGGAAAATCTAACTTATAAGAAACTTTCCTATTCTGCTCAAAATGATAAGGACCAATATATCTGGGGATAAGATTCCCTTTCTTCCCAAAATGCATGATACCCTTTATTGGAGACACCTTAAAGAACACCCAATGATTACCTCAAACACCAATCCCCAATGCCTTTTCGTTGAGTAGGATTCTGACTTGTTCAGTTTTCAACCTCTTTAGAATAACCTTGACCTTTTCAAAAGGTTAATGACTTAAATTTTACCCTGACAACTTGACTTTCCCAACATCAAATCACTCGATGGTAGATCTACATCTTTTCCCATGCAAAGCTTCATAAGGAGCCATCTGTATGCTAGACTGGTAGATATTATTATATGCAAAACTCAAAGAGAAGCAAATGATCCTCCCAACTCCCCTTGAGATAAATAACACATGCTCTTAACATCCTCAAGCATCTGAATGGTGTGCTCCACTTGGCCATCTATCTTAGGGTGGACGGCTGTACTAAGATTTCATGCCACGGATTTACCCCTTAGGAGGGATCTACATCCTTAGCCACTAAGTTTTCCTAGAAACCTCGGACGAACCAGTTGGTCCATGCATAGCTCTACTCACATCACTCACTGGAAGAAATAACAAAATGAATAAGCGGTAATGGACCTCACATCAGTCAATAGATTAGTAAAGAAATAAATAAAACTCAGTACTCAACTCTAACTTAACATATATCTGCAAGACATTATACACTAGGCATTTGACTGCTAGGAAAATATACATAGTTAGCCTCAAAATAAAATAAAAAACATCTCTATCAATTTGGATTTACTCGAGATAACAAAATAAAAGAACTCTATAAGATTTTCCTAGAAACAAAAAGGACTTACCGATCTTCTAATCTCTATGAGTGCAAATCCAATACACCACGAGTGTCTAGAATCTGCAGGGGGTTTACAGTAATATAAAAAGTATGGGGTCAACACATGAAACATACTGAGTATGTGAGTGGTGCAATAGGTACGCCAATAAGTAAATCATGAATTTGCATTGCATGAATAGTTATAATATGCTCAACTTCAATAAAATAATAAATATATTTTTTTAATTAATATCAGTTTAAAAGTTTGACCTTCAAGATAATTAATTACTTCAAACTCGTCATCTTTAAATAAAGTTTTAATTCAAACTCTCATATATTAATTCTAAAAGCTTCAACTTTAAAAAATCTGCTCAATTAAGAAATTTAACAATTTGTAATGAAAACAGTTAAAAGCATAAAAATCTCAAGATTAAAAGTAAAGTCATTTGAACAGATCAACTTCATTAGTTTTTAACAAAATATAAAGACTTGGTTAAAAACATTCTTTCACTTTCTTCCTTTCAAAACATTCGATTATAGCTTCTCTTGGGAATTTCTATAACTGACACATCTCAAAGTCGTAGCAACGAAGTATACATATTACCCCATGTAGAGGGTCCTCCGTACCTTGACAAAGGGTATGAAATTCGCTTCTTTTAGTGGATCCAACTAGTCTACAAAGGGACACTTACTGTGCCAATCATATATAATAAATATATCCCTACGTTAATCTATGTTGGTTTGGGTATTCATACCTCCGTTTTACCACCCTTGGTGCTAATACTCCTTCTATAAAATATTTATCTTTCTCTTTCAACATTATTAACTCATCTTGACTAGTAAATATTCTCGAATAAAACTAACTAGCCAAACTCAGACTTGTCCGACCACAACCATCAATATGATAAAATCCGTTCTCGTCCAAATATAACTCACAATTTAACCAAAACAGACAAATTTAGTCAATTTAGACTCTTCATTAGCTTCTCCTTATCTTATCGTTTATGCAATAAAATCATTACTTCTCTTCAAGTAGGCATAATTAGCCAAAAATAGTCTATTTAGACATACTTCATGAACGGTTTTAAATCATGCAAAAATCACCAATCTTGATTCTTTCAATAATCATCTCATGTTTTAAAATAAACTTTGAAAATATAATATTAAATTCATGTTTTGAGACTTCTTTCATACCTACACTTCACTTTTAAAAATCATATTAACCCATAAGTCAATAACTATGACACTTGTATTCTTAAGTTTCAAGAAGAAACTCTAAATCATTATGTAATTCATACTTTCAAAGCTTCTTCCTTTCTTTTACTTTCACTACAAAACATGCTAATTCATGAGGAATTTAATAATTAATAATGATCAAGAAAACTTCATAATTCTAACTCAAAAGCATCAAACAAATCATCACTTCAGGGAATCATAGTTTATAGAATTAAATAAGAACCTTAGTATGCTTATACATATTCAAATCTTTATTTTAGAAAAGGGTTTTTGGGAACAAGGATGAAATGAGTCCTTGTTGAAAGCCCACGTACCTTAATTAAAGAACTTTGATGGATAAAAGTTGATGAATTTTCTATTACAAGATTAACCTTTAGAAGAACCCTAGCTTTGTTCTTGAGAAAATTTAAGAGAAGAACTTTGCTTTGATTTGAAGTGTAAAATGATTTGGAATAGGAGTTTGGTTTAAATACCTTGACATTTTGGATACAAAATGACATAGGATTGATGATTTAAGAGGTGGAAAATATAAAAAAACACCCTTGCAAAATTGGGGGAAATTATACAAAATAACACATAACCGCGACCCCCAATCGTGTCACAGTTGGGAAAGAAGCCAACCGTGTCACAGTTGCTGTCACAGAAACCTCTATACCGTGACATATTTGGATCCATGGTTACCCTCAATCAAAAATACCTGCACACTTTTCTGAGAATGTGTCATGTTTGCAATCGTGCCAAGCTTCCTACCGTAGTACGTTTAAAGGTTTCTAAACATGTGGAATTGACCACTAATCATTGTCAAGACTCAGGAAATGTAAAATAACACCATTTCATCCCTCAAAAACTTCAATATACACTAGAATTGGAAGAAATTATAAAGATACAAGGCTTTAAAGAAAGGGGCATAACATTCTACTCCGAACTTGAAATGAAGTGTAGTTTGTTGCGGTGAGAAGTAGAGTTTGATGGATTTACAAAAATGCAAACCAAAACCATATATCTACTGGAAGGACAGAACCTTTTGGGCTCACATTCAGGCTCAAGGTTCAAGTTAATCCACAAACAAATAACGAGTTAAACTCTAGATAACATTTTGAGGTGTTACATTATCTCCCCTTAGGATCATTAGTCCTCAAGTGAAGGATTTTTCTTAGAAACATAGGTGTAGGAATGAAACCACTCGGTACATCAAATTCAATAAGACCTCTACGAAAAAATCACATCCAACTATACAATAACTGACCTCAACATCCAAACTAATCAAGTTGCATATAAATGCACAAATATGGACTCATGTACTACTACCTCAACTCAACTATCAATACTCTACTCAAATCATGCACGAATACACTCAATGGACTCATGAAATTCTACATGCTACATGCTCATGAACTAAAGTTGACACAAGGTGGATAAAGAGGTTAATACCTCAAGAAGTGGAACTAGAGGGGAATAAATGTGAGTATCAACTCATCATGTCGTCCTCTTCCGTGCAAGTAGCTCCCTCAACTGCTTGGTTCCTACAAAGAACCTTAATTGATGTTATTTTCTTTATTTCTCAATTTAAGAGTGTGTCTATCAAGAATCTGAACAAGGACCTCCTCATAGGTCAAACCATTGCAAATGGCAATATCATCGACTGGTACTATCAAAAATGGATCACTCATGCACTTCCTCAATAAAAAAACATGGAAAACTGGGTTAACGATTGCTGACTTTACTGGAATATCAAGCTGATAAGCAATATTTCTTACCCTCCTCGTAATATGATAAGGCCTAATATACCTCATACTCAACTTGCCTTTCTACCAAATCTCATGACACCTTTCTAGGAGACACATTCAGAAATACCAATCATCTACATCAAACTCCAACTCTCTCCTCCTTATATATGCATAAGGCTTATGTATACTCTAGGTTGTCTTTAATCTCTATCAGATAATCTGAAGATCTACATTATATCATATACAAACCAATCAAAGATCTACATCATATCATATACAATGCCTTTAACAAATATTCGACTGATAACTGTTATTGTACTCAAACTCAACCAAAGGCAGATGCTCAACTTACTTACCCTTGAAAATGATTGCATATGCTCTCAGAGTATCCTCTAAAGTCTAAATAGTCCTCTCAGCCTGACCATCTTTCTATGGATGGAAAGTTGTTCTAAACTGAACTTGGGTACCAAGACCCCTCTGGAATGATTTCCAAAATAGAGATGTAAACTATGGGCTACGATATGATATAATAGACAAAGGTACACCAAGCATACTAACAATCTCCATCAAATAGAACCTACCATAATGTCTATTGAGAAACTTGTATGAACAGATAGAAAGTGAGCAACCTAGTCACTCGGTCCACTATAACCTATATGGAATCATATCTCATGTTAACAACAAATCAGTGATGAATTCTATATTTATCACCACCCACTTCTACGTCGAAATCTCAAACTACTGCATCTGAACTGAGGGTCTTTGGTGCTCTACCTTCACTTGATGACAATTCATACACTTAGCTACAAACTCTATTATGTCCTTATTCATACCTCCCCACCATTACACCTCTCTTAGATCTCTATACATCTTCATATCTACAAGATGAATAGACTACCAAGAACTATGAGCCTCTAACATAATCCTCTCTTTCAAACCATCAACCATTGGGACACATAAATGATCTTAATAATGAAAAACTCCATTTACCCCTTTAGAGAAAACCTGAACATTATACTTGAATTGCATCCTTTAACTTAACTAAAATCGGATCACTATCCTATTTCTCCTTCACCTCAACAACATGAGATGACTCAGAAGCATTCTGAACAAGCATACCACTATCACCTACATCAATCAATCTAATGTATCTCTATAGATAACTCCTTTGTATCCCCATAAACATGCAACAAACTTCCCAAAGACAATCTACTAAGGGTATCATTCACTACATTGGCCTTGCAAGGAAGATACATCACATTCATGTCATAGTCCTTCAATAATTTAGGCCAGCTTCTCTGATGAATATTCAAATCATTCTAATCAAACACATGCTAAAAACTCTTATGATTAGTGAATATATCTATATTCACCCCATTCAAATAGTATCTCCACAATTTCAAAGCAAAAACCACAACTGCTAACTCAAGATCATGGGTAGGGTAGTTCTTCTCGTGAGTTTTAAGTTGTCTAGAAGTGTAAGCTACAACTTTACCATGCTGCATTAGATCACAACCCAAACCAACTCTCGAAGCATCACAATTCACAACAAACCCATTAGAACAATCAGGCAAAGTCAATACTAGAGTAGATGTCAATTCAACTTCTGAAAACTCTTTTCACAAGCATCAGACCTCTTAATCTTCACCTTCTTTTGAGTCAAGAGGGTCAAAGGAGCATTTATGAAAGAGAATCCCTAAACAATATATGATAGTACCATATAGAACCAAAAACTATGATATATGCCAGAGAGTTAGGTCTTGGCCAATTAGGGACAGAATCAATTTTTTGGGAATCTACCTGAATACCCTCGCTAGAAATAATATGACTAAGGAAGACAACTGTATGAATCCAAAAGTCACACTTAGGGAACTTAGCATAAAAATGACGCTCTCTAAGGGTTTGAAGGACAACTCTGAGATGGTTTGCATGCTCCTCCTTTCTTCTGGAGTAAACTAGAAGATAATCAATGAAAATAATCACAAACGGGTCCAAGTAGGGCTTAAAAACCCTGTTCATGAGGTCTTTGAAAATTGTAGGAGCATTAGTAAAAAAAAAAGACATAACCATGAAGTCAAAATGTCCATAACGAGTACAAAAATATATCTTTGGAATAGTACACTCTCTTACCTTAAGTTGGTGATAGATGGAATGAAGATCAATCTTAGAAAAGTATCTAGCACCTTGTAGTTGATCAAATAAGTCATTAATCCTCAGGATCAGATGTTTATTATTGATTCTGACTTTGTTCAGCTAACGGTAATAAGTGCACATATAGAGTTAACTATCTTTTTTATGCACGAACAAGACAGGATCAACTTATGGAGACATACTCGGACTAATAAACCCCTTTTGTAAAAGATCGGCTAACTAGTCTTTCAACTCTCTAAGATATGTTGGTGCCATCCTATATGGAAGAATACAAATAGGCTGAGTGCTTGGAAAAACATCTATACCAAAGTCTATCTCTGTTTTTGTAGGGAATCTAAGTAAATGCTTAGGAAACATATCAAGAAACTCTTTGACTATAGGAACAGACTAGATATCTAGAGTCTCGCACTTAGAGTCTTACACTCGAACCAAATGATAAAGAAACCCTTTAGCAATCATCTTTCTAGCCTTTAAATAGGAAATAAACTTATCTTAGAATATCTCTACTCTTTTCCTACTCAAGGACAGGTCTATCAGGAAACTGGAAGCTAACAACTCTAGACCTATAGTCAATAATAGAATGACATGAATGAAGTCAACCCATGCCTAGAATAACATTGAAATCCACCATATCTAACTCATAAAAATCATCAGGAAAAACCAACCACAAAACAAAAATGGGACAACTACGGTAAACTCTCTAACCTAGAACAGGATCACCTCTAGGTGTAGAATAAAAAAAATTCAGATAAAACATCAGGATCTATACCAAAATGTCTTCAAACATACAGAGATACAAAAAAAGAGTAACTACAGGGTCT
>JBDJHY011041572.1:0-14236 GCA_039654485.1 Withania somnifera
ATTATTGGCCGCTTTTAGAAGCGATTCTTATGCTTGCTAGGTTATTGAATCCGATAATTGGGTGAGTGAACGGGAATAGAAGGAGTGCATTTATATTTCTAACCTTAATTCGAGAGTAGTAATATAACTAGCTAACTAAAAAATTAATCGTGTACTTAGTTGCTTCACTTGTGTAAATTAGGGAAGACGGTTTAATGTTGTTATAAAAAGCTAGAAACACTCTGATCTGGCATAGTTGTCACTTGATTAATAAGGTGACTAACAGAAAATCAATCCCTAGTCATAATATCAACCTCTAACTCCACAATCGACGTAACAAAGAGTTTCCATTAATTTGAGTCCATACGTGTGTATGTATAATGCCATTGTCCTAGAATTGTTCTTAATCTTGATGTATACTAATTTATATCTTCATACATTTATTTTCATCTTATATGCACTTTATATATACATTAGTTAATACCTTATCTTGAATTCTCTTACTTAGTTGAACTAATTAAAAATTTACAAGTCCTTGTGGGTTCGACATCTGGCTCGCAAGAGCCACTATATTACTTGTATGATAGCGTGAACTTGCGTGTGCATTTGGATGCAACAATAGTCTACTACACTTATGCACAACAAGCTGGCAATTACTGTAAAAAATATCTCAAATAGCTCCAAAATGCTCCAACCGATCACAAAGTTAAAAAATAACAATCCACACATTTAAGGGAATCAAATGATACCTATAAATCTATAATTCTAGTCGGGGTCAAAATTTGAGTCAAAATGAGCCCACGAGCTCAGTAAGCTAAAACTTCAAACAAATAGTATCAATGTGTTCCTCTCATTACCAGGAACTTATACCTAACATTTTGAGTAAAACGAGCTAAGAAAAATTTAAGATCAATGAATAAAGTGAAGGATAAAGTTGAGAAATTTGAGAACTCAAATGAAATTCAATAAAATTATAGTGAAAACTTACCAATAATTAAAGAAATAAAATGAAAAATAACTCCTAACATTACCCAATGTGACATAAAAACTCCATGGTTTAAGAATGGAGGGAATATGAGTTTTACTGTGAAAATGGTGAAGAATGGACTGAATTTTGGTTTTTTTAAATTATTTATAGCTTGCAGGAATTAATCTTTTAGATAGAGTGAAGAGAAGTTGTGATTGTGAGGTACAATCATGAGACACATCACAATTGCATGAGTCAAGGTTGCGATTTCCTAAGGTAATAAGTCAAGGCATTGCTATTGCATGGAGATAGATCGCGATTGTAAAGAACAAACAATTAGAGGGTCACAATCACGTGAGATGAGATCGCAGCATGAAGAACAATATGGTGAACCAGATTACAGGAAACCAACAAAAAGTCATCTAAAATTAAAGAATCGAACAATGGTTTAAAATGAGTTCAAAACCCAATGAACCCAAACTCAATATGATATTTTCATGAAAACAACATTTCAGACTCTACGGTATGGATAAAATTTTGATCTGATATTATTTTGGTAGAATGTTGAATAAAGTCAAACCTCGACCTAAATTCTAAAGTTGCAACCGAGTAATAAAAATGATTCAGGCTAATCTTGGGACCCAAACAAATAACTCACCTAGCCCAAACATGATAATTTAGAGATGTTAGAGGTTGCAGCTTTTCAATTCGAGGCTTCAATCATCAAAAGTTGATCGAAGTAAAACTTTTGAACTCTAAGATACTAAAAACACGCAAAATGAAATAACATCACAACGAAGGCTTCCAAACACAATCAAAAACTATTTCAAGAAAAAAAATTTATGTTCTGAAGCTAACGAAATTGTCAGAATTCAATTTAAAATTTTTTTCAGGAAATGTTGACTGAAGTTAGTGATTTTAAAAGTTAAGGCTCTAAATAATGAATGAGACATAACAAACAAAAAAATGGTCCAAGAATCAAAGCACCGGTCTTCAAAAGTTATATATGACTTGGATTACTATAGGAAAGCTTTAGGATGCAAGAAAAGTGTGATAACATAAAAATGACCGAAAGGGTCATTACATCACAATATGCACTTTAACAAAGGAAACTAAACTTTTACCATCATTAGTTATTTTTCATTGTATCCAATGTCGTGTTATAACCATAAGTGACATTTATGAAAGAGTATAAAAGTGTAATTGTCACTAATAAATGCCCCTAAAATTACTATTTAGTGGTAATTAAGCTACTTCTGCTAATTAATTGCCGCTAAAGATCCCTTCTAGTGTAGTGTTGTCCACTATTTAAATGATTTTCATCCCCAAAAGTCAGAAAAAAAAAGTACATGAAGGATCAAACAACTGTGAATACTGAGCTCGCAAATCACTCTTGATCTCACAAGTAGCCTCCTTAGCAGGACAATCCCTCCACCGAACCTTTACCATAAAATCTCTCTAGATGTCAACTTTCTCACATATCTGGTCAAAATAAGCACCATTCCTCCTTAATAGAGAAACTCGTATCCACTTGAACTGAATTATAACGAAGCACGTGAGACTCATTAAGAATATACCGCCCTAACATAGATACATGGAAAATCATAAAAACAATTGAAAATATCAGAGGCAAGGCTATCTTACAATCAGTACTACTAATGTGACTAAGTATCTCAAAGGGAAAAATATACCTAGGGCTAAGCTACCCTCACTTCGTAAACCTCATCACACCCTTTATGGGCGATACTCACAACAACACATGATCACTAATATTGAACTCTAAGGCACAATGTCTATGGTTTGTACAACTCTTCTGCTTACTCTAGGCTAGACAGAGTCTATCCTAAATCAAATGAGCTCTATTTAAAGCATCGTGAAGTAAGTCTATACTTTGAATACTTGACTCTAAACCATCAAACCAACCAATTGGTGGTTGATACCGCCAACTATGAAAGCCTAAAATGTACCATATAAATAATTGAATGGTAGTGATTCTATAGAAAAACTCAACCAAGGCTAAATTTTGATCCGACGAACCACCACATTGCAAAAACACAGGCTTGTAATATATCCATCAGGACCTGAATGGTCCACTCGGAATAACCATCTATATACGAGTTAAAATTTATTATAAGATGACCTTATGTACCCATACCTTATTGAATAGCTCTCCAAAATAAGGAAGTAAACTGAGTACCATGGTCTAAGATAATAGAAATGGGAATACCTTGCTATCAAACCACCTCAATGAGATAAATAGGAGCTAACTTCTCTATACCATAGGAAGTATGAACCGGAATAAAGTGTGCAGACTTAGTCAACTGATAACTATAACCCAAACTAAATCATGACTCTATAGTGTACATTAAACCTTGAAATAAGGTCTAGAGGTGATCTATTCCCACTTCCACTCAAGAATGTGAAGCCGCTGCATAAATCTATAGGGTCTCTAATGCTTAAACTTGACATGTTTCCAATTTAATCACTGGGATATAAACTATGCAATGTCACTCTTCATACCACTCCACCGATAAAGATAAATCAAATCTCTATACCTCTTAGTTGCACCTAGATGGATTGGAATATATGGTATATTGGGCCTTACGAAGAATCAATAGGATAAAATCTCCAACCCATAAGAACACAAACGTAAACCTCCAAACTCAAGTACCCTCTGAGTCTAATGCAATTTTATGGGCCTCACCTCTTAAAAATCGATCACGAATATGAATAAAATTTGGGTTCTCAAACTGGTTTTTCTTAATTTGATCAATCAAAGTAGAATGGTCCTCAACATTGGCAAAAATTCAAATCTGACTAGTCAAGTCTGACCAATCGGTTAGCCAAAGGCTGAATTTCTAAAGCTAACAACCTCTTTAAAATTCAAAGTGCAGCCGAACTACCCATACTTACTGATTTTCAACACAAAATATCTGCTACCATATTTTCCTTGCTCAGATAATTTAAGATAGAGATATCATAGTCCTCCAGAATCGAGTATGCTCTCTCTAAACTTAAGCTCCTTTTGACTCATAATGTATTGAAGACTACAATGATCAGTGATGATATCACAAAGTGATCCACCAGTTCAGGTACAAGATACTATCATTATCGCCTGCCCGAGTATCATATTTGGTTATTTACTAAAATCCCCTTTTGAGTATGTTATTGTTTTATATTTAACCAATTTGATGAACTGCTTCCGATTTCCTCGAAAAATCACAATTGTGTCAAACTTTCCATTTTTGAAATACTTCGATAATATCTCCACATCTTATGCATGAAGATGAATGTATCCATCTCTAAGACATGAGTGGGGTAGTTGTGCTCGTAAGTCTTCAACTTTCTTGAAGCATAAGCAATCACTTGACCCTGTTATATTAAAACACAATCAAAACTAATACTGGAAGCATCACAATACATAAAAAACTCTAATCCTCACTCGACAATGTCAATACTAGAGTAGAAGTAAAAATGGCATTATGATCTAAAAGCAAGACAGGAAGGAACCACTAGAAAGGAACCTCATTTCAAGTCTCTGGTATTGTAATAGATAAAAACCCTCAACAAACTATCTGTAGTGCCTGGCTAACCCAACAAAATTACGAACCTTAGTAGGAGTATTCTGTCTAGACCAATTACAAATGAATTCAATCTTCGTTGGATCCACTATTATTCCATCCTTAGACACCACATACTCGAGGAATGTCACTAACTCAAGCCAAAACTCATACTTTGACAACTTGGTAATAGTTGATAATCTCACAAAGTCTGGAGCACAATTTTAAAATGTTTCTCACACTCCTCTCTACTCTGTGATTGTACCATGATGTCATCAATAAACATATTGACAGAGGAGTCCAAATAAGGTCTAAACATATGGTTCATTTAATCCATAAATGTTGTGGGAGCATTAATCAACCTAAAAGGCATCTCTGGAACTCATAAGGCTATAACGTGTCCTAATGTTTCCTTGTCCTAATCCTCAACTAGTGATATTCGTAGATCAGATAAATCAAAGAAAAGGTTGTTGAACCATAAAGCTAGTAAAACAAATCATTAATCCTCGGCATAGGATACTTATTCTTCATTGTAACCCCATTTAGTTTCCTATGATCAATACACAAACATATAGAACCATCTTTCTTCTTCACAAAGATAAAAAGGAGCATCCCAAGGAGAAACACTAGGCTTGATAAAACCCTTATCTTACAAGTTATAAAGATAAACCTTAAGATCTCTCACCTCAGTAGGATCCATATGGTAAGGCGAAATAGAAATGGGCATGGTCCCCGGCTCAAACTCAATGGGAAAGTCAATGTATCGATTAGGTAGTAGGCAAAGGAGTTTGGTTGGAAACATAATAGCAAACTCACTAACCACAAGGACTGACTCAAGAGATGAAGCATCAATACTCACATCTCAAACATAATAAATATAAGCTAAGAAACCATGAAAAATGAACCACCTAGCCTAAAGGCAAGAAATAATCCCCAATAGTATGCCACTAACAGAACCCTACCACATAATTGGGGATACACCAGGTATAGATAAAGTAACGAACTCTGCATAATAATCCATGATTGCACGATGGGAGGATAACCATTTCATGCTTAATATCACATCAAAATCAATCATATCCAATAGAATAAATCAGCCCAAGTCTCACAACACCCACTAGTCATCAGAACAGGATCTCATAACATAATCCACTACTAAAGGATCACCTACTAGGGTATAAACAGATAAAGACACAAGCACTGACTCACTAGATACTCATAAACAAATTCAAAAAGGGTAGATATCATACAAAAATAGTACCTACAACAACAACACCTGAGACCAACACCTCTGGTCTAACTGGTACAACATAGAAATAATGATGACCGCTATCATGACAACCATCTTGAACCCCCGCTCTACCATGTTGAGGAGAACCTCTACTTTAAGCTCCACAACCTCTACCTTGGTGTGGCACTTCTCAAATACGCTGAGCTAGAATAACAGTAGGTTGAATAGTACCCTACTAGGGGAAATCTCTTAAAAAGTGTCACATAGCATCGTATTCATAAAATATCCCCAAAGGCCTACCCTTTCGAGATGAATCAGGTGAACCAGAATTGATACCACCGCCTAAAGATCTAGAAATGGTAGCCCTCAAGGACTAACCATATGAGTAACCCTCATAACAATATCCATAATAAGAAGTCTAAAGTGATGCCTAAATGGGACCAATTGACTTCCCCTGCTGCTGATACTAAGAAGGGAAAATCCGTAAGAATCTAATCCCCTACCACTATATCGGGATCTACTTAATCTACCCTGATGTCTGAGCCCTTATCCTCACTCCCATGGCTCTTATAGAATAAACCTTCTAGGGTATTCAAATTCTCTAACATATCCTTAAATGATGCACCACTAGGAACAAGTATCTCTACTGTCTTGTGAATTCGAGGTCTCAACCCAAAAGAATGATGAATCCTCCTCACCTCAATAGGCATCAACAAAGCCCCAAACTTAAAGGAAATGGTACTATACTCTAAGCCTTTCATCGTATCCCACTGCAACCAAATAAACTCGCCGCTCCCTCTCTCCCGATTGATACAAGAGATACTTTCCTAAAATGGAATCATGAAATATACCCCAAGTCATGGGAAGTGCACTAGTTGATATAGAAGCAGTATAGAATCTCTACCACTATTTGGCCAACCCACTCATTTGAAATACTGTGAAGTCTACCATATGTATCTCCAATATACCACGATTATGTGACCCCTCTTAACACCTTTTAATAAGATCTCAGGCATCCTATCCAGGAGTGCCTATCTGGGAGGATCTAACCTCAATAATCTACCTAAGTCCTTCTAATTCACCTCAGACATATGTCGACAAGGAGGTAAAGGTTGTACAACTGGAGGAACTTGTAAAACAGGGGTTGGAGAAGTATATGTTTGAACTAGAGGCATCTGAAATAGAGGAACTATGGTAGTAGGCTATGCTCCCAAACTATGAGCACCCAGGGCTTCCCCCTGCGTATATATTTGATCCCTATCAACAAAATCCTCACTCACCATCCCTAAAAACTGCAAGGAACTCCTCAAATATATAATGTAAGAACTAAAGTTTGAGCTAACTCATATATGACGAAATTCAGTATTTGCACCGTAGGTGGTTGCTAAACCGGTACAGGCTTCAGCTCAACATCTAGAACTTTGAATAAAGAAACAGCTCTTGTAGGTGCTATAGTATGAGAATTACCTCGACCTCAGGGTTGATCTCTAGCACATCCCCTAGATGGAGTTCTAATTAGTGGTATAGCAAGCTCTCTATCCCCAGCTACATCTAAATATCGTGTATGTGCAATCTACAAAAGAGTAAACAAGGATAAATGAGATTTCAAAAGACAACTAAGATACAACACTTGATATAGAAATAAAAAGAGAATGATTACTAAATAAGTTAGTGTCATCCCAAAGATAGGATACGAATGTCTCCGAATTGATGTCCAGGAGTCTACTAGATACTAGCTTATGCATTGAGGATACTAATGAACCTAGAGCTATGATACCAATTTTTCATGACCTGATTCATCATGAGGAAACCTATATACAACCAGAGAAAAATCACCCGACAACGTAAACATGAATATAAAGGGATAAGAAGTGGGGAAGATGATAGATAAATGAAAAATAGATATAAAATAAAAACAACATCGCAAAACCTAATATGTGGTACATAAAGCCACTTGTATAAGAGTATCAAAGGAAATACAATAATCAAAATTGATAATTACATCTGTCTCTAAAATGTAAATGACAAAAAGTAAGGAAAAAAAGAAAAAGAAGACTCTAATCACCAAGAACTCTTCTACTTCAGCAATATCCAAATCAGCGTAAAACCTATCTCAAAATAGTTGACTAGTACTAAGATTTACACTAAAGAGAAGCAAAAGTGTAGTATGAGTACCAAATAGCCGAAGTAATTGGGTACCTAGTTAGAATCATAGGCCGACTGGCATATATAAGAAAGAAAATTAGTAAATAGATAGATAATGAAAGAAAGGTCACAGAGGTCAAACAAGTAGATCAGGAAACAAAAGAACTAGTTAAGTAGAACATAGGCCAGAAGAGCACACATACACCCGAGGAATACATATAAGTGAAAACAAACTCTCTAACCTCCCATACAATCAGAAAGTACAACCAGCAAATTGAAAATAAGGATAGAAGCATACATAATGATATGATATGATCCTAGTTAAAAATATCTATTCTCTTCCTTCAGTACCCGTAGGTCTAACAGGCAGGACCTAAGGAAGGTCTTTTGTCATGACACGATTTCACGGATCATGAGGGCACCTACTATACCACCAATAGGAGAACCAACCCCTTAGTCCGAAGCTAAAGTGGAGGATTATATATCATATGCGGAAAGCACAAGTATGATAAATAATAAAAAAATAAACCGGCACTAAAAGAATAATTAATTCCCAAAACTCTGTATTAGTGTAATAAAAAACTACTAAGTACAGAACAAGGAAGGAAAGGTATAATACAAGTGTATCTCAGAAAATACATGGAGATCAAAAGAAATACTGAAGAGAAGCAGGAATATCTGGACACAAAACTCACCCTAAATCTCTAAAAGTCGAAGGAGTCTGTACAAACAGCGATCTGTAATCAAGGTCAGGCACTTGTACTCGGATCTGCACATGTAAAAGTGTACTATGAGTATAAGTTGCTGAAGCAATCCATACCTAGTAGGCTTTGAGGTCCTACTAGGCACTTATAATAATAAAAGCAGTAAATAATGAAAGATAATAAATAGGGTCACATAATCAAATAGTACATCATGGAAGCTAGCTACTCAAGTTAGAATCAAGTAACAAGTAGAACATGAATTGCTAGCTAATTACATAATAGGATTTCAAAAAATGAAGGAAAATGTACCCGGAATCCTTCAAACAGTATATGTGAATAATAACAACAATAATCGAGAGTCAGAAGAAGACAAAAGGAGAACATGGATGGTATATCGATAACCTTAAGAAAGGGATGAATGAGTCATAAACAATGTAACTCATAATATCCCACATAACACGAAATATCAAGTAACCAATAAGAACAATTAAGCAGTAATAATAATACTAAAGTAATGCATATAAACTCTATCAAGTCCCCCAGAAAGTAGCAAAGAGTAAACAGAAATGCGCTCACCCATAGGCATCGACCTACTACCAGGGATACACTAAGGAAAAAAGTGCATAAAAGTAAATACAAGCCATGAAGTAGCCAGTCCTGCGTACGTTTCTCCTCCGGTACCAGTAGCTCTAGCAGGAAGAACCCATGGAAGGCTACAATAAATAATCTTGGTATATCTTTCATTCATCCTATACCCCCCACCCCCTCTGTGTTGCTGAAGCATGGAGGTAAAGTCCATGGAGGTGTGCCACCACGTACAATCTCTACCGTCATCATAATCTCACATCCCAATTCAAAGAGCCTCAAGGATCTCATAGTCTTGCATCATATGCCTCCTGTCAATAATATTATCAAGCCGTACTCGACAGGTCATGGCATATAATGCCTCAATGTGGTAGTATCACCAATATCCTCAATGAACATATATCATCAATTTCTCCATAGCCAACAAGTGTGATAAGTGACAAAAAATTGTACTCATTACCATATGATGATAAACTCAAGTGCCAGCGGCTGTACTCACTATCGAAAAGAGTCGGTCTAAAGTCCCAGCATTAATTAGTTAAATGATAATCCCCGGTGCAGGGCTAAAGCCTAAGCTAAAATAAGTGAAAATAATATTACCGGGTGCTCGATACACTATCAAATCTAAAATAGTTGAAAGGTTATTACTTATATAATTATTAGTAGAATATTCCAAATTATTGATTTATATCATTATCCAACATTATTATGAACATCACTCTCTAGCCTACTCAGCTCAATAATCATGTGGGGATACTGGCCCATCCCTGATGCACTCTCAACGAAGCCAAAGTCCTAACCTATTGTATAATAAATGCATAGCATATTAGATAGTGTATATATATATATAGATGATCATGTAATAACAACTACCTTTATGCCCTGCAAAAGTATCACTAGGCAACTCCTAAGTCACAGGCACTATATAAATCCGGATGCAAATATATTTATATATGTGTATATATATCAAGGAGGAACGAATAAAGGAATGGTACAAGGTTCTTATAACAACCTAGTTGAACAATCCCCATATGCATTTAGTACAATTATCAAAGTTATAAGCCCAGAGATAGCCATACGGAGCCTACCTGTCATTCGGTAATAAAGAGTTGCAAACTTGCACATATTACTACGACTGATATCGAATGATATCCAAATGCTCTGAAACTTGCGTAAAGTATTCCACATGTCAATACGAGTCCAATGGTATAAATGATGCTAAGTTTTAAACTGGGCCTAAAATCAAGCCTATATTAGGTCTGTAGGGCCTGCTCATCGGAACTAAAAATAAATGTCACCACGGGGTTCCCAACATTACCCAGATCCCCTACTCCAAAATTCAGCACAATATGAATGCTAGAAGGGCTCTAACACATCCCGGACAGATCTAACTATAAAGGGGTCAAAGATGCAATTTTTATGGGATTAAACGTTAGAATTCGATAAATTAACGATACTATGCAGTAAAATATAACCACAAAAAAAGAATTATGTAATATTATACTGATCATGACACGAGTTCATCAACTTCACCAATTAGGGCCACTAATAGAGGAAAATAAGAATTTCAAGAATTAAAACAAAGAAAAAATATACCCAAATAGCGTGGAAATCAAAGGGGAAGGAATTGTGACTTTTCTCAACCCAATCCAGACTTGTTGGATGGTTTTTCGCACAAAAACTAAGGGGGAGAAAAAGGGTTTATTGTATTATGAACAAAAAAGTTGTGTAGGGATTATTTATACTGTAGTGAATTGTTTATCGCGATTGTGTAAAGAAGCATCACGATGGTATAGAAGGAATATTTTTTTCATCGCAATCGCGAAAGGTCTCAACGCGATTGCAATGATTATTTACAGTACAACACTCTGTGATTGCGTGAAGGGAGGATGTGATTGCATTTAACGAACACTGGACTACTTCACGATCGGGTGGACCTAGATTGTGATCGCATAGAGGAATTTTACATGGCATCACGATCCCTTTATTATTAAATATGATCTCGTAGAGTAGTTCACCTGCACCAGTTGCAAGCTTTAACAGCAGAAGCAAAGAGAAAAATTACTCTAAATCACTACTCGAAACACGTTTAGAGTCTAATTTATGCAAACAAACTATGCACACATACCTGAAAAGACATTAGTAATAGTGCAGTCGAAATCAGAATTCGAGGTCGTTTCGACAAAATTTTGTCCAAGTCAATCCTTAGGCTTAAATTCATGAAATTTCCATCAACACCTTGAAAATACAACAACAAGTCCAAGAAACGAACCAACACCTCCACTAGCCTAAAATATCATTTCAGAGCTGATGGAAGCATCAAAATTTTGATTTTGACACTCCGAACACCAAAACACCACCCAAGCACCAAATTAGATCTTAAACTTAAGTAGAATCAAAAAATAGGCAAAACAAATTGCAAAAGAAAACTCTAAAATAGAAAATTAAGGTCAATCTTGACTTTGTTTGGCATTTCGGAGCTAATAGAATCGGAATTTAATTTCTAGCTCTTCTTGAAGAAAATTTGATTTTGGTCAATGAATACTTAGTTTTAAGCTATAAAAAAGGGAAATTTGAGGTATTTCTCAACTGAGCCACCAAAAAATCATACTATCGGTCCCAGAAAGTCATAAATATATTAGAAAAACTACTAAAATGCATTAGAATACAAAACACCACATATTTATCATAAATGACGATGAGGTTCATTACAACATCCACTACTAAAAGGACTTTCGTCCCCTAAAGTCAAGTAAAACATGAAATAGATGGGAAGAGAAGGTACTTGATGTCTCAAACACCTATGGATACTGCTTCAGCATCTCACTCTCGATCTCCTAAGTAGCTTCCTCGACCGGACGGTGTCTCTACTGTACCCTAACCATTAAAATCCCCCTGGACCTTGACTTTCTAACATCCTTAGCCAAGATTTTTATAGGCTCCTCAAAAAGTATAAATCCATATCTAGTTGCACTAAATCTTCTTGAAAGACATGAGACTCATCGAGAAAATACCGCCGCAACATAAAAATATAAAATACCAGATGGATAGCTGAAAACATATGAGGTAACACCAACCTGTAGGCAACATCACCAATTTTATCCAAAACTTCATATGACCCAATATACCTAGGACTAAGCTTGCCCCGCCTACCAAATCTCATCACACCACACATAGGGATATCCACAGAAACACTTTATCCCTAACTCCAAACTCTAAGGCACGAAGCCTACAATCAGCGTATCTATTCTACCAACTCTGTGCTGCCCTTAATATATCTTGAATCAATCAAACCTAATCAAACAAATCACACAAAAAATCTGAAGACTGGACTCTGGCCTTAAAACCATCAAACAAATCAATAGGCGATCTACACCGCCCACCATACAATGCCTCAAATATGTGCTATCTCAATAGTGGAGCGGTAGCTATTATTGTAAGTGGACTCATACAATGGTAGATGCTAATCCCAAGCACCACCAAAGTCTATCACGCAATCCCTCAACATAGCCTCTAACACCCGAATAGTCTGCTCCTACTAACAATTGGTCTATGGATGAAAATACATACTCAAATAAACCTCGTAACCCAAGTCCCGCTGAATAGACCTCCAAAAATGAAAATTAAACTGAGTTCCTCTTTTAAAAATGATACAAGAACACCATGCAATCTAACCACCTCGCGAATGTAGATTTGAGCCAAACGTTCAACATTATAGGAGGAGTGAGTAGGAATGAAATGCGCTGACTTGGTCATCCTATCAATAGTGACCCAAAAACTGTCAAATCCAAGTCCAAAGTCACCCCCTCCCACTTCCAAGCTAGAATAGAGAGTCTCTGCATCAAATCACCTGGTCGTCAATGCTCAAACTTAACCTGCTGACAGTTCAAACACTTAGACACATATTCTACAATATGCCTCTTCATCCCACTTCACCAATACACCTCATGCAAGATCAACTGCATCAAGTCACCAACCTATTGTACACAAATGCGACCATCATATCAAAGCATCCTATCTGAATCAATATAAAACCTGTCGGCCTCTCCAGCTAATACATGATTACGAAGAGTAACCAAACGCTTATCCTCCAACTGTCGCTTACGGATCTGATCTATCAAGGAAGTCTGGCCTCAACACATGCTATAACTTCCCTAGGTTCTGACAGATCAAGTCTTACCAACCAATTGTCCAACGAATGAACCTCCACCGCCAACAGCCTTTCTAAAACTGACAAGGCTACTAGGCTACCCACACTGACCACTTTCTATCTCAAGGCATCCACCACAATATTTGCCTTGCTCGGATGGTAGAGAATGGAAATGTCATAGTCCTTCAGTAACTCAATCCAACTTTGCTGCTTGGAAATTAACTCCTTCTGTTTCATAATGTACTGAAGACTATGATGGTCAGTAAAGATCTCACATGGTACTCCATACAAATAATGTCTCCTGATCTTAAGTGCAATACTACCGCTGCTAACTCTAAGTCATAAGTAGGGTAGTTACGCTCATGGACCTTTAGCTGCCTCGAGCATATGAAATCACTCGACCCTACTACATCAGAACACACCCTAAACCAACAGCAGAAGCATCACAATACACGGAGAATCTCTGACCCTCCATTTGCAAGGTCAACACTGGCGCTGAAGTCAACAAATCCTTGAGCTTTGAAAAGATCAACCCATAATCATTAGACCACTGATACGCAACATCTTTCCTAGTCAGTTTAGTCAAAGGCAATGCAATCGATGAGAACCCTTCAACAAAATACCGATAATACCTAACTAAACTAATAAAACTCTGAATCTCAGAAACAGAAGTCAGTCTCATCCAATCAAGCACAACCTAAATCTTTACGGGATAAACATTAATCCCAGCCTTGGATAAATGCCCCAAAAATGCAACGGACTCCAACCAAAACTCACTCTTTAAGAACTTGGCATAAAGCCTGTGTTCTCTCAGTGTCTGAAGAATCAACCTCAAGTGTTACTCATGATTGGACTTGCTCCCTGAATACACCAAGATGTCATCAATGAACACAATCACAAATAAGTCAGGGTAGG